>JAZHFQ010000648.1:0-147473 GCA_038387885.1 Spodoptera picta
TCGATAATGTAGTCGCTTCGATATTGTCCACCTATATTATAACTAGCATTTTCCCATGGCTATGCCCATTTGGGTTTTAACCACAACGTAAAAGCGTTTCTACGTGATTCATGAGAAAATTTCACTTACACCACGTGGTGTAGACGTGGGCGAGCCATGGGTCTGAAGCATGCTTCCCATTCCTTCCCATTCTTCGCCCGAACGGAATGAAAACCGCCGTGAAACAACTCCTGCTTTTCACAGTGTGAGTAAGGTGATAGGATATCTAATCCTCAAGTCTTTAACAACTAGGACTAGGCCGGCAACACACTTGTGACTCCTTGGTGTTGTGGGTGTTCGTTGGTAGCGCCGATTGCTTACCATCAGGTAATCCGTCTGTTCATCATTTTTTTTTAATCTTTATTTATTTAGGAACTTTTAACAATATGTTACGCCAGTTCCATTGTAACTTGCTGGAATCACTTAAGACTTAATTACATAGTAACTAGTGAATAAACTAATTTAGCCTCTGTCGACATTGGTTTGGCTAAGATACTATTAAATACTCCTACATCTAACTTATTAATATTCAATAAATTAATCAAAATCTTTCTGTCAGGATCATTCCCGACACACTCCACTAGACGATGGTAGACATCCTCTATTTTATTACTACAAGCTGGACATATCGGAGAATCCACCTTTTTCATATGGAAAGCAAAGACTCGTAGTGGCATGTGTCCGGAACGAGTCTGCTCATCATAAAACAGTTATGTTAAGAGTCCTATGCCAGCTGGAGGTGTTCCTATTGTCATACACCGTCCCAATACGTACATTATGTCAGAAATATATTTTTTAAGCGGCGAAAATCATCGAATGACTGCTCACGCCTGGGTGAGGCGGGAGGGAGTGGCAGACTCTTACTGACTTAAAACCACCCCGTTCCATCTTCTGCACTTCGAGCCGGAGTCCTGGCTACCCGTTAAGTCCTCCGCAGCTCCGTATCGGCATCAGCCCTATTGGGGGGGCCCAATGGGGATCCGTGGTGGTCTGATGGCTGTTTGAGGTGCGCGCGGAACGCTCGGCGCCGTACGTTAGGATCTGGTTCTGGTCGGGCGGCGAGCCACCCATGCTCGCAGTCCGCAGGCCTGCAATCAGAATTACATTAGGCACATAGTTTCAATAGGATTCCTTAATTAATAATCTATTAGCTTCTGCTAGCAGTTCTGCCCGCGTTCCCGTGGTATAAGAAGTAGCCTTTGAGTCATTGTAGACCATAATCTAGCCTTGACTGCCTCGTTGGCCGAGTGGTCGCAAATGCGACTGCCGGGCAAGGGATCTTGGTTTCGATTCCCGGGTCGGGCAAAGTATTTCTGGGTTTTTAAAAATTCTCAGTAGTAGCACAGAGTCTGCAATTGTGCCCGGTATATGGCAATAGGCTCACCCCCTATTACATGGGATATTGGGACTCATAACATAAATAGTGAAAAGTGGATGTTACATTGTACAGTGGCAGTGCCGTAATGTACACCTCTGGCTACCCCTTCGAGGATAAAAGGCGTGATGTTATGTTAATGTTAATAATCTAGACCTGTTCCAAATTTCATCTCGATCTCTTCTGGCGCTTTGACGTGAGAGTAGCCACACACACACACATATATCCTACAAACCTAATATAAATATAACCTACTAGCTTTTACTCGCGGCTTCGCTCGCGTCACAAAAGGATAAAAAGTAGGCTATTATTTAATCCGGACTTCTAACATTACGTCTGTAAAAATTCAATCAATCGGTTAAGTAGTTACGGCGTGAAAGCAGAACAAACAAACAAACAAACTCACTTTCCGATTTATAATATTAGTAAGGATAAACGAATTAATATTTGTAGGATAAGTCGGTTTTCCCCTTCCGCCTTGAGTGTGAACAATTTATTTACCTAAACAAATAAACATTAGAACGATGACATACGTTTCGCAACTAGGAAAACACGCTCAGGTTCACCGGGTACAAGGTTTGACGTCAGTGAAGTAGGCAGTGCAATTTAGGTCATACAAGGGCATTTGTACTTCTAGTATGTATGATGGGGATACCACTAGGGCATTTGTACTTCTAGTATGTTTGATGGGGATACCACAAGGGCATTTGTACTTCTAGTATGTTTGATGGGGATACCACTGGGGCTGAGGACTTAACGGGTTCCGCCGGCTCGAAGTGCAGGAGTAGGAACGGGGTGGTTGTTACTCAGTAAGAGTCTGACACTCCCTCTGGACGGGAGAAGTTATTAGATGACCCCCTCCCCCAAAGGGGAGTGGCCATTGGTTTCTATGAAACCTGGAGAAACCTTAAAGTTTAAATAAATCTAAGTCAACAGCGGATTAGTTAGCTTAAGTAGCTGTGTGGAAGAAGTTAGAAGGATGTGTCATATATCTCGGAGAATTGAAGGTTAACGGGGTAGAGAGGTTCGTTTATGTCCTTAAAAGATTTGTCGTACCTACCTATTTTTAAGTTTTAAGAAGGCCTTTGAGCTGAAGTAGGACGACCATGGCTAAAATAAATGATTGGTAAGCAATCGACGCCGTCAATGGACATTCGCAATACTATATGAATGAGTTATGAGTGCATGGCCCTTTGAGGATTTGGAAGATCTTATTCTTTGATTAATGTATTGTTTTCATTTAATTTCTTTGAGAGTTTTTATTATCAAATTCAATCACTTTTGCAGAGAATATAAAACTAATGCCGGAATACTGTAAACGTTACTCAATTTTAAGTCGTGCTCAAATATCGTGCCATCTCTGTCATTTTACAAAGAATTAGTGGTGACAGAACTATACTTAAGCGTGACTTAAAATTGAGTAACGTTTCAGTATTCGGGCAAGAGAAAAACAAGAATGATCATGGGTTCTCAACATTGTATCTACATTTGTTTTTTACCTTTATTTTATTATGTTGTTATGGCAACCATAATTATCCCTAACTGGGATGACCGCATGATATAATCTGAAGTCATAATAATTATCTATTACATATTGTTACTGTTTAGTAGAATTCCCATAGGTGATATTTAATGGAAACATTTCTAGTTTTCCTTATTTTTCATTAGATTTATCTAATATATTGTGGCAGAAAACAGGATAACGAGGGCATTATATAGTTCATGTTTTGATGCTATGAAGATGTCATTGTTAAGAATAGACCAAGTTTGTTTTTATCGGTTAGGTGGCACCGCGTTCAGCGTGCAGCTCGGGTTGTTGGCTGTCGGTATGTTCAAACCAGATAAACACTTGAGTTATGCGTAGAGATGTAGCTTCCTTTTACATCTTCTATCGCTTATATCACGGGGACTTATTATTGTAGTTTTATATTTACCGTCGTGGCTCGCCGCGCGCGCCTCAAAGACCCATCAGACCACCACGGATGGGGCCCAATAGGGCTGATGCCGATACAGAGCCGCAGATGAGTTAAAGGGTTACCGGGGCCCCGGCTCGAAGGGTAGGAGTAGGAACGGGGTGGTTTTTAGTCAGTAAGAGTCTGACACTCCCCCGCCTCACCCAGGGGGGAGCAGTCATTTGATGATTATCATGCCTTAAAAAATGTTTATATATTTACCACAGATTATTATCTGTTATATGATTTGATTACATTAATTTTGGGTTTTATTAAAATTAATAATAATAATAACCCCACCGTCTTATCTTGACTGGGGTAGGAACCCGACTAAAAGAGATACAACCCAAACCAAAGTTGCATACGCTGAGGGCTGCGTGGCTAAGGGGATGCTTAGTCGTTAGTATGCCAACTCTGGAAACCAGGGGTCTTTCAGTTTTATTTACCCTTGCCACAGTGAACGCAGGGCTCTGCTGTAGTCGATCTATTTAGTCCCTAGGTACTCGTGGGAATAAAAATGATAACCAGATCTAAAAATAAAAATACAATGCAGGCAAAGGTGCCTCCAACAGATGTTGAAACATCTACGGCGTCATTGTCGTCCTCTCCGAGATCCATATTTTCATCAATCACACCATCATCACTTTCATTCAAATCACGTTCACTAAAATCATCAACAATATCAGTAGACGTTGTGTCGGAGGCTACTGTAGCCAACAACCCGACATCCGCTACTGGTACAAAAAATACGCGTAAAAAATGGAACAACGAAATGAACGAATTCATTTGGCGTAATTACCTCATCATCACAAATTTAGAAACTGATACAAATGCTTATTTAAATACACTACACACCAAGGTCATCGAACAATTTCCAAATATGACAGTTTCCATGCAAAGAATAAGCGATCAAAGAAGAGCCATTGTCAACAACAAGTTCCTACCAACAATTGCACTTGATGCAATTAAGTCAGAAGTTCTAGCTCTTATCAACTCAAAATGGCACACAACAAATACAGACTCAATCACAACAAGAATACACACAAATCAATACACTAGCGCACATACAAACAAAAACTAGAATGAAATGGTCAAACGAACTCAATGAAACTCTTATGAAACTCTATTTTGGAGTTACTAAGATGGAGACAGACATGACAATATGGCGAGAAAACCTTAGAGACAAATTCATAGAATGTTACCCTCACTTATCACACTTATCAGAACAACGCATAAAAGACCAGAAAAGAGTAATCATAAATAACAAAATGATCCCTGAAATGTGACTACAAATAATAAAAATGGCAGTAGAGCAAGAGATGCATGAAAGAGATACAACAGTTTTTCAAAGATCGAATATCCCAATCTTGCAACAAAGTACGTATTATACACGTACACAGCCACAAATAAATGTAGAGAACACTAGTCTAGAATTAGGATCGCAGGAAATAGATTTTACAGACGAAAATTTCGATCAACAGCCCTCTACTATTAACACACATACTGAAAACTATGAAAGAGACTCTGACATAGAATAGAATAGAATAGAATAATTTATTTGCATTGAATGTAGGTACATAATATAAGGTCTTACAAAGGTATATCGTTCCTGATACATTCTACCATATGGCATGCAAATTTTTTTTTAATCTTAAAATCTATGAACATAGTGAACTATAATACCTACTATGTAAGTTATCTATAAGACTATTATAATTATTAATGGATAACATAATCCTAATAATATTTGGAAATTTACAAATTTCACAAAATATAGCTTAAACAACTTGCAGCAAATCAGTCTATATGTTATCGAATAAAAAATCTGACACAGAATAGTAACACTTTTGTAATAACAAAGATGCAAGTTGTTTTGTAAAGATTCTCAATGGTTGCTCCTTAATGCTACTCGGAATCTTGTTATAAATGATAGGTGCCATACCTAGGACACCTTTTTTTAATAAAAATATAGACGAACTATTCATACAAGCCCTACAATACTACACTGAAACCCATCCCACCAATAGATGCTATATACCCAAACAAAGGACTTCAAAAAAATTCGCAAAAACAGTACAGTACATTAATAATGTAATATTGCCAGACCATGTTAATACAGATACAGATTTTAACCGACTACAAACAATTATATATACTTCCGCGTGGACAGCTGCTAAGGTCAATGGAAGTAAAATCAGTTTATCATTTGCTCAAGATCATAATACCTCCCAGAGCAATCGTAAACATAGACGGCAAAAAAGATTAGAACATAAAATAGAAGTAATTAGGTCTAAAATAGGTAGATTAACATTTTACATGCAGGGCCATAGAAGTAGAAAACTGGATAGAGAAGTTAACAAGATAATAAGAGGCTATAAGACACACACTATACACGAATAACCTAACAGAAAACTTACACATTACTTAGACACACTCAAACAGAAACTCACAGTAATTAAAAGTAGGTTAAATAGATATACTAAATGCACATTACGCAAAACACAGAATAGTCAATTCAAAAATAACGAAAAGCAATTTTACCGAACTCTAAAACAATCTACAACCAACTACACCACGTCAAATAACACAGCATGTCCTGTTGAAGAGGACCTGCGCGAGTTTTGGGCAGGAATTTGGGAAAACCCCGTGTGCCACAACACTCAAGCTGATTGGATTAAAACTGAGGAATCAAATTATGATACTATTCAACAAATGCAATTCGATCAAATAGATGTTGAAACATTTCACGATGTTCTCAATAAAGCTCATAATTGGAAAGCCCCAGGAAGTGATCATATCCATAACTTCTAGTTAAAAAAAATCATAACAATTCACCCTCATTTATACAACCATATTAACTCGTCGAGTACCGGTTTTGTAGACACAATTATAGAACAATAGGTTGCGGTCACCGGTGACCGCTTGGTGTTTGACAGTTTAACAATATTATTAAAAACCCAACAAATATTCCGCCCTACTTAACGGAAGGCATCACGTCATCATCATCATCAACAGCCTATAAATGCCCACTGCTGAACAAAGTCTCTTCTTACACTGAGAAGATTTGAGCATTAATCACCACGCTTGCTCAATGCGGGTTGGGGATTACAAACTTATAATTAGAAATTATAAGCCCAGGTTTCCTCACGATGTTTTCCTTCACCGTTTGTCAGTGGTGTCTGAATAATCATAGAAAGTACATTTAACTCGGAAAAAGTCACGTTGGTTCTTGCCGTTGGTAGGTTTCGAACCCGCACCATCATGCATGAGAAGCGGGCATCTTAAACCAGCGTGCCACCATGACACCTCCGTGACATCACGTATATGTTGCCAAAAGACCTTAATGACATGGGAAATCCTGCGAAATACAGACCTACAACCTGCTTACAAACAATATACAAAATAATAATATCATGCATAACTAACATCATATCTAAACACATTGACACGCACAAAATATTAATAGAAAAGTAGAAAGGATGTAGGAAGTTTAGCCTAGATTGTAAAGAACAGTTATTAACCTCTGGTATGCCGAGGACGTACATATACGCGAGACACAATGTGTTTTCTATTATGTCTCATATACTGGCAGATAACAAAAAAGATTTATATACCATGTACATTGATTACAAGAAAGCTTATGACTCGGTACCTCACTCCTGGTTGCTTCATATTTTAAAAATTTACAAAATCCACCCATATATCACACGCTTTTTAGAAAACATCGTTAGTAAATGGCAAACCAGACTTCATGTAGATACATCTGCAGGTGTTTTAGAGACAGAATTTATTAAGATCCAGCGAGGTATCTTTCAAGGTGACTCCCTAAACCCTCTTTGGTTTTGTTTAGCTTTAAACCCACTGTCAAATCAAATAAAATCTCTAAAGTCTGGCTTTCAACTTAAATACAGAAATACAGTAACTACTACAGAAATTCGCCATCAACACTGTACAATAAACCATCTTCTCTACATGGACGATATCAAATTATACGCATCTTCTCCAGAGGATATTTACATCAGCTAGCTGACGTAACCGAAATATTTCCAAACTAGCAGCCCGTCCCGGCTTCGCACGGGGTAGACAATTATTTATTTTTGGAAATTTGGATTATTGTAGTGACATAACTACAATAGTTGGACATAATATGCTACCGCGGATATTGTTGTACATTATTTTGTTCTATCGCTAATCGTTTCGGCAGCGCATTCAACGAAAGACATTTTAAGACTCATTTTTCTACACCTTCGGTTACATCGTTCAAATTTTACCAAGTCTCCTTAATGTTTTTTCAAAATGAAATGTACCCTATGTCAAATTGTAAGAATGTGGCATTCTATTGGTGAAAGATTTTTTTGAATCGGCCCAGTACTTTTTGAGCCTATTCATTACAAACATAAAAACATACAAAAATAGGTACAAATCTTTCCTCTTTATAATATTAGTATAGATATAGATGACATAGGAACGGAGTTTGGAATCGATAAATGCAAAATCAATTCAGTGAAAGCAGGCAAAACTTATAGGCACTCCTATCAGTTACAAACAGGTGATACCATTGATTCCTTGGATGAAAGTGGTACTTACAAATATCTAGGGTACACACAAATCAAACAAATCTTGCATAAAGAAATTAAAAGCAAGCTCACAAAACAATTTAAACACAGACTAAAAATAATATGTAATACTCAATTAAACGCTATTCCAATTCTCACATATTCATTTGGTATCATAAATTGGTCCAAAACAGAGCTTCAGAATCTACAACGCAACATTAATACAACACTAACAAAATACAGACGACACCACCCAAGATCATGCACACAGAGACTTACACTACCAAGAAACGACGGAGGAAGAGGTATTAGAGATAAAAAGTCAAACAAAAGTAAAAAACAAAAAAGTGAAGCTATTTTTCATTCCAAGGTGTAGATTCCTATGAAGAAGAACGAGCAAGAAACTCTATAGGTTACTTTTTTTCAATCAGGTTCACAATACAATTCTCTAGTTACATAGTTTTGCTGTTTGGATTGTGCGAGAACAATGTAACACTAAAATCCAGTCAAAGTGATCAAAAAAGAAAATAACCTTAAGGACAATAATACAGTCTGGAGCTGACCAGTCCCAGTTGACGGCGCCCTTTCACGAACGTGACACGTACACCAGCACCGCCCAACTCAACCATATTGTAAGGAATCGAGCGATCCACTGCACGCGCCACCGCCATTGAGACCTTTGAGTGAGCATGACAACTCCAAGCTGACACAAATGAATTTTACTAATCTAATTTAATATTAAGATATCCCCAATTTATACAACAAACAAATTACAACTTTGAGATCTTATTTCTATAGTAACAGTCCTTCATCAACTCTTCATAACGCAATAGCTCAAAATGATACCAAACTCACACCTTTGAACATGGCCGATCAAACGACACAAAACAATGAGACACAGACCGATCGACAAACCAAAATCACAGCATGGGCTCAGAAGTCATTACATGGGAGACACTACCACGACATTAATCAATCAAACGTCGATAAAGATGCATCGAACGAATGGTTAAGACGCGGTGAATTGTTCCTTGAGACTGAGGGGTTCATGTTGGCGATACAGGACCACGTAATAGAAACCCACAACTATCAAAAACATATAATGCATATTCCTATGCCCACCGACATTTGCAGGCGCTGTAAAAGTGCATCTAAAACTATTCAGCATGTCACAGGTCCCTGTAAAGCCATAGTTCAATCTGATTATAAGCACAGACACGGCCAAGTGGCAAATATCATACACCAAAAATTAGCTTTCAAATATAATTTAATCTCCGTTCCATCAACAGCCTATAAATGCCCACTGCTGAGCACAGTCTCTTCATACACGTTTGAGCGAGAAGGTTTGAGCATTAATCACCACGCTTGCTCAATGCGGGTTGGCGATTTCAAACTTATAATTAGAAATTATAAGTCCAGGTTTCCTCACGATGTTTTTCCTTCACCGTTTGTCAGTGGTGTCTAAATAATCTTAGAAAGTACATAATATAACTCGGAAAAAGTCACATTGGTACTTGCCGTTGGTAGGTTTCGAGCCCGCACCCTCATGCATGAGAAGCGGGCGTTTTAAACCTCCGGGCCACCAACACCATACTACAAATACCACCCAGAAATCGTTCTTGAAAACTCAACTTTTAAGTTGTACTTTCACCGAGCTATTCTTATCGACAAAACCACACACTTCAATAGACCCGACATCACACTCATTGATAAGATCAACAAAAGTGTCCAAATCATAGATATAATAGCCATTCCAAATACACATAACCTCCAAAACACAATTGCAGAAAAACTCTCTAAATACACCGACCTGAAAATAGAAATCACCGGAATGTGGCGACTTAACAGCTTCACAATAGTTCCCATTGTATTATCAACAACGGGGGTTATTCCGAAACAAATCCATCAATCTCATAAGCACACTAGAATTACCTCCATACACATATCGAATCCTTCAAAAATCTGCCATTTAACGTGATAAAATGCTGTTTTAAAAACAAATTAAATTCATCATTTAATTTAATTTTACTAGAATCTTTGGATATGACTCGTGCATTCTCAAGTTATATTTGATTAGTAATAACTCAGTTATGTTACCAAGAATACTATCACAATTTGTGGTTTGTTGTATTATACAAATATAGGTTTATATAATACCTCTATAATATACAATACAATACATAATATAATATAATAATAAAATAAATTAGCATTAGTAAAAGCACATTTTCCGTATATTCTCTTAGGAAATTCCTCAGTAACTTCCTATGAAATTCTGTACACATTCATACAATTACAAATTTCCAAAATATTATTAAATAAGTATATAATATTATATTTATTAAATAAGAGAGGGACATTATTAATTAGTTAATGAAATTGAAATCGAAATTCATTCACATAATATAAGATGAATCATTGAATTGGTGATTGGTGGCTTTCCCGTCGACAGCTAAAAACGTCAGAAGAATCGAGAAAAAGGTTTCAATGTATCGTGTTTGGGCAAGTGGTTACTGCACAACGTGTCACCTGTTCAAGTTCTCGGAACAACTCTCTGTGTGATCCAGAATATTTTCTTTTGTGATATATGCCTGTACCCTTTCGGATTTTTTTTTTGTTTGTAGTGAAATAATCACGACAAGAGCACAAATATGAGAAGAAGTACACAAACAAAATTATATGGGCTTGATATTCTAGCTCAATTCTAGTAGTAGACTTAAAAAAATTAAAGTATGTGTGTAGAAAGGATGGATGAAAGTAGGAGTAACGGAAGAAGTAGGTATATACAGAGCGGGTATGAATGGGGCTGTCGGTACAGGGCGCCCTAGTTGGACATAATTATACTGACCAGATTAGCAATATATAAAATTACTCTTAACCGACGAGCGCGCCCCCCTCCAGCTAGGTGGAGTGACGATATACGTAAAGTGGTAGTGGTTGGATGCGTAGAGCTGAAGACCAAGCTCAGTGGCGTGCCAATGGAGAGGCTTATGTCCAGCAGTGGACGAGAACAGGCTGTTGATGATATGACCGACGAACATGCATGAAAAGACTAATGCTGTCGGTTTTGACTGCACGGTTGGTGCGGTGGCTGGGCAACCGGCTGCCGTGCATCGTGTCGCGGGTTCGATTCCCGCACGGAACAACACTTTGTGTGATCCACAAATTGTTGTTTCGGGTCTGGGTGTCATTGTGTATGTGAACTTGTATGTTTGTAAACGCACCCACGACACAGGAGATAATCCTAGTGTGGGGCAACGGTTTCTTTAAAAAAAAAAAAAAAAAATGACTGTTGATGAACCTCCTCATGCCCTAGCCGTCACGAAACCATCTGACAGCCGTCACGCACGAGTAACTAGAACAAGAACCGAGTGTACGGCGCGTCGCGTTCCTTGCGCGCCTCAAAGAGCCATCAGACCACCACAGATGGGGCCCAGTAGGACTGATGCCCGATTCGGAGCCGCGGAGGACTTAACGGGTTCGTCGGCTCGAAGAGCAGGAGTAGGAACGGGGTGGTTTTTAGTCAGTAAGAGTCTGACACTCCCTTCCGCCTCACCCAGGCGGGAGCAGTCATTCGATGATTTTCCCCCCTTAAAGAAAAAAAAAAAAATGTCTACCTTTTTACAATTGAGTTAGATCATATTATTAAATAATTATTCAAAGTAACCTCTATAATTATGACTTACCTATTTGATATTTGAATTTTTCTTTATTTATTTAAGTATGTTGTTGTGCTTTAGTAATAACTTGTAAAGTGTTGACTGAACTCATAACTAATAAAATTGCTGTAATCTGGAACTCGTCAATTGTAATTTACGAATAATAGTTGCATGCCTTGATTGGTGGAACATGATGAACTGCGCATTCATATATCATCTTGAAATGCATCAAAATGTACTGTGTTCAGCAATAAAGATATTTGATTTGATTTGATTTGATTTGTATACGAGTAAGTAAAGTTGAAAATGCAATAGCAAAATTATTTATGTCATTGCTACCCAAATGTCCACCTTGGGGCCTGTCTGACCGGCGGGTCTGCGGACTCGGCGGAGACGTCGAACCGGATATACCGGTGGTCGGAGTACGTCTCCACCTCCTCCATGACACGCCAGTCAACGATACGCGGTGACAGAGCAGGGCTGGCGAACGAAATGTCCACCACCGACTCGCCCTGCATCCGCACGCACGTGGGGACAGAACCCCGGTTCAGGACGATTAGGCCTGTCTCAAGGGCCCAGTCTTCCACCATCCTACCCCGGACGTCGGTGAACCGGGAACCCCAAGCCAAGTTCTCGGCATTGAAGTCCCCGAGGACGAGCACGGGGAGGGAACGGAACCCGACGACGACGGTGACCAACTCCATCAAGGAGTTGTGGAACTCGGCGAGAGTTCGGTTCGGAGAGAAGTACACGCCCACCACAGCGAGCTCTCCGAACCGTGCTGCGACACAACCCCGACCTCTTTGAGCAGCCTCAAGAGTCGGGGTACCGGCGGCGGCCGACGATATGATGGTCACCGAGCCGTCCAGGTCCGCCACCCAGTGATCCCTGGGCGGGACGAAGTACGGCTCGGAGACCACGGCGACATTGATCGACCACTGCGCCATGCTCTGGAGCAGGAGATCCTGAGCAGCGGCGCAGTGGTTGATGTTCGCCTGGAGGAGGCGGAATGGGGCCATTATTGGCAGTCCATCCCGACCTCCTCAGTGGCGGCAGCGGCGACTGCGGCGGCAGTGGCGGCGGCGGCGGAAACGACGGGGGCGGCGGAGGGCCCGCCATCGCGAAGGACACACCGGGCGTCGGGGATCGCGAGACGATCTCCGGCCACCGTAAGCGCGGGCCTGCGGACGGCGAGCATGGGTGGCTCCCCGTCCGACCATATGAGTTAGATCATATTATTAAATAATTATTCAAAGTAAAATTATAATGTACTGTTATGAACGTAAACGAACCAATGTATCGTGGTTATTTAACAATATTTTAATTGAAATGTGGTAAAGAGTAGACAAATGTTTCTTCAAATGTAATCATTGAACACCTGAACTGCAGACAACCTAACGGGTTACCGGGACTCCAGAGTCTGAGACGCAGGAAAACAGGACTACTTCTGCTTTCCTGCGTTCCTACGAACGGGGTGGTTTTTAGTCAGCAGGAGCCTGACACAACCTCCCGCCTCGCCCAAGGCGGGAGAAGTCATTGGATGATTTCCCCCCCTTAAAAAGGAATCGACCCTATTGCCAATACTGGGAATAAATCTAGTCTCCGTCTCTACATTAACTACAAGCAGCCCGTCCCGGCTTCGCACGGGGTAGACAATTATTTATTTTTGGAAATTTGGATTGTTGTAGTGACATAACTACAATAGTTGGACATATGCTACCGCGGAGTTTTTTGTAGACATTATGATGTTCTTTAATATTGTTGTACATTATTTTGTTGTATCGCTAAAGGTTTCAGCAGCGCATTCGACGAAATACATTTTAAGACTCATTTTCTACACCTTCGGTTACATTGTTCAAATTATACCAAGGATCCCTAATTTTTTTCAAAATGATATGTAGCCTATGTCAAATTGGAAGAATGTAGCATTCTATTTGTGAAAGAATTTTTTAAATCGGCCCAGTACTTTTTGAGCCTATTCATTACAAACATACAAAAATAGGTACAAATCTTTCCTCTTTATGCCCGATGCGAGACTCAAACCCGAGGCTCCAATTAGAAAAACATGTACAAGGGACTCGACGCAGGACACGGCCTCCGTTGAGTGAAGTTACCAGTACCCTTAGTACGGGTTTGTTTTACGTTTAAAGTAATCGTAACGAGTACTCGTTCGGCGCTGTGATTGGTTGCTTCATTGGCACCGACCAATCAGAGTGCCGAACGCATACTCGATTCGAATACTTTAAACGTAAATCAAACTCGTACTAAGGCCTCAGAGGCCCAATCCAGGAAGGATTGGGTGTTGAATCCTCAAACCTCATACTCAAACCCATTGGGATTTCAGGATTGGGAGATTTGTGAGGTAAGGTCGTCAACGTACTTGAATGCAACTCCTCTAGTATTGCCGATGTCCAAGTGTTACTATGACCACTTACTTATCAAGTAATCCTTCCGCAAGATATGTGTTATTTTCATAATATTTCTTCGGTTTTCCTTAACGAAATCACCTAATTGACCTAAATCATATTAACGTACAAAATATTAAAACCCAGTTTCATCAGTTATGTGTACCCATATAATTATTAATCATTAATCCTATTTATAAAGTACATATAAATAAATAACCAGGAATGTGCCGATGTATAACTATGTCGCAAGACAATTCTATAATCCGACAATAATATATTTACTGTAAACCAGTTGTTTTGTAATCGTCATCACCATACTCTTTTTTATGCGATAAGCCAGTGAACGAGCAGACGGATCACCTGATGGTAAGCAATCAGCGCCGCCCATGGACACCTGAAACACCAGAGGCGTTACAAGTGTGTTACGGTCCTTTTGGGGATTGGGAATTTGAGGATTGTGGCGGATTCGGGGATTGGGGAGACTGGGGAGGGGGGTAATTGGGCCTCCGGTAACCTCGCTCACACGACGAAACAATGCAAGCGATGTTCCACGTCGGGTTTCTGCTCGGCCGTGGTATCGCTCCGGTCGAGCCGGCCCATTCGTGCTGAAGCATGGCTCTCCCACACTTAACAAGCAAGAAAACGATCAAATTTTCTTGTTGTCGCCATCTTGGATTTACACACGCTTTACGAAAAGTATATTGTTATGTCAAGCAGAGTCGCGAGTGTTGATATTTGTAACTATTAAGTGACACAGAGGTGGATAATGACCGCTTTGAAACTGAAAACTATCTGGCAGGCTTTGACTCAGCCGTGTTCAAGCCGGCTAATTGTTCCACAGTCGTAAAAACCCTGTTTTTCTAATCGGCTAGCCGTTATGTAATATGGCGGATTCTACAATTCGCCTGCGACACATAGAATTATAATTTCATTGTGCAATTGAACAAATATGGAAATTTCCACGACAATTCTGAATATTAAAACTGAATTTTTACGATTGAAAAAACCCAATAATTATAATTGTGTAAATATTGGGCTTTTGATCCTAGGATTTAGTCTAGTTTAAATCAACATACTTAACTGAGACATTTTTATATTAATAACTGTTAATTATTATGTTTTCGGCTTACTCATGTAATAATTTGACGAGGAACTCGACCAGTTTAGGCGACTGTCGCGCTGCTACTCAACGACAGTCGACGCGTCGCGGGTCGCGAAATGCTGCTCATGAATATGAGCCTCTAGCATGGCTTGAAACTAGTCGAGTTCCTCGTCAAATTATTACGTGAGTAAGACGAAAACATAATAATTTATTTAGTATGTCTCACGAAAGTTACAATACAATACAAATTAATATTAACTGTTGCTCGAAAATTATATTCTAGCATGTTATGTTATGTTAAGGCTTATATGTTTTATTTTTTGCCCCACACTAGGATTTTCTGTGTCGTGGGTGCGTTTACAAGTTCACATACACATGACACCCAGACCCGGAACAACAATCTGTGGATCACACAAAGAACAGTGTTTTGGATCGAACCCGTTGCCCAGAGACCCAGTACCCCACCCCTCCTGGGCTCGCTGCCATCGCAGCGGTAAGTCCCCTCTTTGAGGAGTGGCTTGAGAGACGCTACGGCGTCCTCACCTACCGCCTGACGCAGGTCCTCACCGGACATGGAAGTTTCGGGAGGTACCTGTGTCTGATGGGGCGGGAGGAAACGCCCGGGTGTCATCACTGCGAGGACCGCCCTGAGGACACGGTGGAACACACGGTGGGAGAATGCCCTTCGTGGGCTGAGCACCGCCGTGTCCTCAGGGAAGTGATCGGCGATGGCGACCTCTCGCGTCCGGGCCTAGTGCAGGCCATGATGCGGAGCGAGGGGGATTGGGATGCCGTCTCCTCCTTTTGCGAAGCAGTCATGCTAGCTAAGGAGGAGGCGGGACGCGTGAGGCAGCGAAGCGCTGCCTCCTCGCAACCCAGCCATCGCGAAGGACACACCGGGCGTCGGGGATCGCGGGACGATCTCCGGCCACCGTAAGCGCGGGCCTGCGGACGGCGAGCATGGGTGGCTCCCCGTCCGACCAGAAACAGACCCGAGCGTACGGCGCGTCGCGTTCCGCGCGCGCCTCAAAGAGCCATCAGACCACCACAGATGGGGCCCAATAGGGCCGATGCCGATTCGGAGTCGCGGAGAACCTAACGGGTAACCGGGGCTCCGGCTCGACGTGCAGGAGAAGGAACGGGGTGGTTTTTAGTCAGTAAGAGTCTGACACTCCCTCCCGCCTCACCCAGGCGGGGGCAGTCATTCGATGATTTTCCCCCCTTAAAAAAAAAAAAAAAAAAAAACCCCACCCCTCCCCCAATTCCTGAATCCACACCAATCCTCAAACTCCCCAAAAAGCCCGCAACGCACTTTTGTGTTTTGGTGCGGCGCCGTTTGCTTGACATCAGGAGTTCCGTGTGCTCGTTTACTGGCTTATCCTATCAAAAACTTGTCGCGGAGAACCTAACGGGTAACCGGGGCTCCGGCTCGACGTGCAGGAGAAGGAACGGGGTGGTTTTTAGTCAGTAAGAGTCTGACACTCCCTTCCGCCTCACCCAGGCGGGAGCAGCAATTCGATGATTTTCCCCCTTAAAAAAAAAAATTCTATCAAAAACTTGTCTGAATAAAATACCCATATTATTAAAAAACATTCTATTATTTACAAGGTTTAATAAAAAACTACCTATTCCATTGTTATGAGAGCGATAATAATAGATGTATTATTATTTCATCATATGTTAATAATACTCTGCCTCGTTGGCCGAGTGGTCGCAATTGCGACTGCCGAGCAAGGGGTCTCGGGTTCGATTCCCGGGTCGGACACAGTATTAAGTACTGGGTTTTAAAAAAAATTCTCAGTAGTAGCACGGAGTCTGGAACTGTGCCCGTTATATGGCAATAGGCTCACCCCCTATTACATGGGACTCATAACATAAATAGTGAAAAGTGGGTGTTACATTATATAGTCGTATAATGTGCACCTCTGCCTACCCCTTCGAGGATAAAAAACGTGATGTTATGTTATGTTATGTTAAAAAACATTCTATTAGTTACCTAGGTACTCCATTGTTATGAGAGCGATAATAATAGATGTACTATTTAATCATATTTTAATAATAGCTAACTAGCAAATAAAAGCTAAATAGATCTGATTTACGTCATTTTTCAAAAACATGTTTACTCTTGGACACATTTGTCATGTTCGTATTGTAACTTTCGTGAGACATCCTTACTAATATTATAAATCGGAAAGTGAGTATGTTTGTTTGTTTGTTTGTTTGTTCCGCTTCCACGCCGTAACTACTAAACCGATTGCTTTGAATTTTTGCAGACGTAAAGTTAGAAGTCTGGATTAAAATAGAGGGTACGTTTTATTCAGGAAAAAATGCTATTCTCGAGGGGAAAACAAAGGTGTGGATTGAAAGATGATGTAGTGACAAAGATTGAAAAGGGAATGTTACGATGGTTTGGACATGTAGAAAGGACGGATGAAAGTAGAGTAACGAAAGAAGTATACAGAGCGGATATGAATGGGGCCGTCGGTAGAGGGCGCCCTAGACGGACATATAGTGACCAGATTGGCGATATATTAAAGAAGAGCCAAATTAAAAGTACCCTTAAACGACGAGCATGCATGAAAAGATTGATGACTGTTATTGAAGCGAAAGAGGTATGTAAGAATCGTAGTAATTGGCGTTCCTTAGTCTCTGCCTACCCCCATGGGAGACAGGCGTGAAGTTATGTATGTATGTATGTATGTTTTTACCAATTACAAGACCCGATCATTTGGGAGGCGTACGAGGGGCCTAAACCAACTGCGCAGAGGCCCTTTAGACAACTTCAATCTAAATGTAATGGACACACAAACCGGCGACTATCGCTGTATGCACAGTCGAAACGCACAAGTATGTAGATAATTAAAAAAGGTAGGGCTATGGATGGGTTGCTGTGGACTGGTAAATTGAGAACTATGAATGACTATAGCACCTGCCAAAACAATGTAATTATAACACGTAAACAAGCATATATACGGTCGAATTGAGAACCTCCTCCTTTTTTTGAAGTCGGTTAAAAATGCCAGGCGGAGACTCGTTAACTCAACGACCAGGCTCTCGGGAATCGTTGCTAGATACAGCAACACAGGGACAGCTATTATTACTGCATTTTTACTTTGAATTAGTTGTTGCAAAAAACTACATTTTGATACTATGGAACGATTTGATACGATCACATAAATGTCAGAGATCGTAGTGAATAGCAGTAGGTCACATGGAACTTGGAAGTTTCATTTATACATATAATAAAATCATAGGAAAGTGGAAACTGTACATCGAATATTTTTAAAAAAGAATGCTTGGAGCGTGATCTACACTCGGTACTGAAACCAAAAATATGTTTTTTAGAATTTTTGTCTGTTTGTCTGTATACAAGGCGTAGTTTTGAAGTCGTGTCATTTTTCGAGGGCATGTCACAGAGAAAAATTCGGGCCAATAGTTAAAAATACGGCTACAATAAATCGTTTAAGTTGGACAGTATTTCAGAAAAAGCGCCAGCAATGCTTCTTATTGGAGTTTTATGGAATTAGGAATAGTATCAATTACGTGTTTGAGTTTGTGTGTGTTAAGCTGCGTTATAAAGCCCGTTACAAGACGGCGGCGTGTAGTTCGAACTTACGGATTTCCGTAATTTACAGAAAAATGAAAAATATTTACCTAAATTTTTTTATTGATTCGGACTCTAAATCGATAACCGAGTTACCTTCTAGAAAATGACGCGGCTTTAAAACAACACCTTGTATATGTCCGGGATGAACTAAAAAGTGCTCCATGGATTTATTTTAAATTTTGGTCGGGTCAATATATAGGCTATATATTATCATGCTATCATCTACGGGGGAGCAGCTGTGAATCACTATTCCACGCGGACGAAGCCGCGGGCTCAGCTAGTCATTGATAAAAAAGTAACTGTAGCATTGAGGCAAATACATATTGTAACGATAGTTGTAATGTTTTGTTATTTTTCCTGCTCAAATAACTAGAGGAGGAACATCAGCAACTCCAGCAGTAGTTATCTTGGGTTGTTGGTATAAAGCACAATCACAACGCCTACTTACAATCATCATGCATTTTGGCAATAACGTGATTGATTGCTCTCAAATTATCGGCAGGCGCTAATGTATTGCTTGCATCAATCAGATTGATTTTAATTTGATGCTTTTACTGGTATTAAGTGTGGGAGAGCCATGCTTCGGCACGAATGGGCCGGCTCGACCGGAGTGATGATACCACGGCCTCACAGAAAACCGACGTGAAGCAACGCTTGCGTTGTGTTTAGTTGCGTGAGTGAGGTTACCGGAGACCCAATTATCTTCCCCTTCCCAAATCTCCCCAATCCCTGAATCCCCAACGATCCTCAAACTCCTAATCCCCAAAAAGCCTGTGACGCACTTGTAACGCCTCTGGTGTTCCAGGTGTCCATGGGCGACGCCAAATGCTTACCATCAGGTGATCCGTCAGCTCGTTTACCGGCTTATGCTATAAAAAAATTACCAGATTTATTGATTGTTTATCTGTGTTGTGGTAGGGTTATAATTTTTAAAAACGGCGAACGCCCTGTCGTGGCTCATGCCAAACCTGGGAGGGCCCAGCGCGTGATGCCGGCGTCTATAAAGTAAAGGTTTACGACAAAGTTGCAAAACTAAATGTAAACTACGCTTTCAATATTATAACAATAAAAACCTAACTAACAAACTTAAATATAATAAATACTCTAAATTACTAAAGATTTGTATATTAAACTCTAAAAAACAAACAAACATAAACTATATTAACACGCATAAAAATAAATGTAAAGCTACATGGTCAGTAATAAAAAACGAAACAAATCAAAGCAACCTGAAGCAAAATATACAAGCCTTAAAAATAAATGGTACTGAAATCATTGATCCTGAAAAAATGGCATCAGTGTTCAATGATCACTACGTAGAACTTGGTTCCTCCATAACGTTAAAAACGAATGCTTATCAAAACTATAACGCAGCTAATGTAACTAAACGAGCTAACTCTATGTTCCTAAAGCCAATGCTCGAAAATGAAGTGCGACTAGAAATCGCGTCATTATCTAATACTGCATCTACAGGATATGATGAAATAAGCACAAAAATTATCAAAGCTTGTCACTGTGAATTGACCAGTATCTTTACTTATTTAATGAATTTATCTTTTTCAATCGGGAACTTTCCCCAATTGTTAAAACGATCAGTTGTAAAGCCCTTATTTAAAAGAGGAGACAAATCTGACATAAATAATTACCGCCCTATAACTTTAATACCTGGCATATCTAAACTCTATGAAAAATGTATGTATAAAAGATTAATTGATTACTGCAATAAATTTGAAATAATAAACAAAGAACAATACGGTTTTCAAAAAAATAAGTCTACCACTTTAGCCATTTTCTCTCTTATGAAAGATGTGCTCTCCAATGTTAACAATAGGTACTTAACTACTGGCCTCTTTTTTGACTTGTCGAAAGCATTCGACTTAGTGTCACACGATATCCTACTTAAAAAGCTTGAGATTTACGGAATCAGAGGTCCTACGCTTTCATGGATAACTTCCTACTTACACGATAGACAACAATGTGTCATTGTCAATAGACTTAACAAGAAAAAAGATATTGTCTCTTACTCCTCGGAGTACAAACATAATAAATTTGGCGTTCCACAAGGCAGCGTACTTGGCCCAATACTATTCTTACTGTACATAAATGACATAATCAGCATTACAAAACATAAATGTATATTGTTTGCAGATGATATTTCTTTTATAGTATCATCTGATAAAAAATACTACACCATCACAGATCATGAGATAGAAATTAATAATACAATCAGCAAGTTATTAAACTGGCTTGACGCAAATCGTTTAAAAATAAATCTGGATAAATCTGTTTATATTCAATTCCATCAATTAAATAATATTAATAACACAAATAACCTCAATGTAAACAAAATTAAAGAAGTATCACATACTAAATTCTTAGGTGTAACAATAGATAAAGATACCAATTGGAAAGAACACGTCGATAATATAAGCAAAAAAATTAATAAATTTGTTTATGCACTAAAACACGTAAAAGACATAACCAACCAAAAAACTGCGATTATCTGTTATCATGCGGATGTAGAATCACTGTTACGATATGGTCTCGTAATGTGGGGTAATAGCACCGATGTAAGTCGAGCATTTATAGCCCAAAAGAAATGCATTCGTGCAATTTGTGGACTCCAACCTGACGTCTAATGTCAACCAGCTTTTAAGAGACTTGGTTTGTTACCTTTACCGGCTCTCTATATTTATGAAATATGTGTATTCATTGCCAAAAATAAACATTTATTTAAAACGGCGAATGACTTATGCCAAAGAAATAGACGTGATGTTCATAGGCTAGTTGTGAATGATTTCCCGCGGCTAACAAAATACAACAAAAACTGCCTTGCAATGTGTGTAAAATTGTACAATCACTTGCCAACTGAATTTAAAATGTTAAATATAAGATTATTGAAAATTAAACTACATAAATGGCTGATTGAACATAACTTTTATAGTGTAAAGAATTTTATGGAAAAAAGAACATAGTTATTAGTTATTAGTAGAACATAGTTAGAGATTTGTCGGCAATTATATTAAAATGATGGTTAAATATGAATAAGTGATAATAATA
Organism: Spodoptera picta; assembly: GCA_038387885.1. NCBI lineage: Eukaryota > Metazoa > Arthropoda > Insecta > Lepidoptera > Noctuidae > Spodoptera > Spodoptera picta. The sequence continues at coordinate 21,759 of JAZHFQ010000648.1, forward strand.
AAATTTATTATTTGTGTGTAATAATAATAATATGTGTAATATTTTTTTTGTAAATAAAGTGTCGGTACTTATAAGTCAGTAACTAGAACACTGACAAAGTAACTGTCCAATTAATATATTTTGTAGCTCCTAATATTTAATTTTTGCATGCTGTTTTATTAGCTGAACATGTTTGTGCCTATTGTAAACCTAAGACCTTTTTATACCATGTTTACTGCAAATAAATGTTTTTATTTATTTATTATTTTATTTATTATATGCCGGCATACTCCGGAGCATGGCCCTCTATGGGGCTCCAGTTTGGGCGGACTCCCTGCGCAGGAGGGAGAACGCCACCGCCCTTCGCGTGCCCCAAAGGGCTATCGCCCAGCGGGTGGCGCGGACCTACCGCACAGTGGGCTTCGCGGCGGCGTGCGCACTGGCGGGCATTCCCCCTTGGGAGCTCGAAGCGTGGGTGCTCGCCAGAGTATATGAATGGACAGCGGAGCGGCGGGCGCGAGGTGAGCGCCCGGCTCATGAGATCCGGGAAACAGTGCGGCAGGAGGCCAAGAAAGCCATCGTCCTGCATTGGGCGGACGACCTCGCCGCTGCGGTCTTTGGCCGACGGACGCTGGACGCAATCGGGCCGGTCCTCCAGACCTGGCTCGAGCGGTCGTTCGGCTTTCTCTCCTTCCGTCTGGTGCAGGTGATGACAGGTCATGGTTGTTTTGGGTCGTACCGCATCGGGCGGGAGGAGAACCCGTCGTGCCACCATTGTGGTGCGACAGAGGACACGGCGCGGCACACACTCGAAGAGTGCCCATCGTGGTCCGAGCCGCGCCTGAACCTGGTCGCGGTGGTCGGACAAGACCTCTCACTCCCCTGCGTAGTACGCGCAATGTTGGGGAGCGAAGAAACATGGGCGGCGGTCGCCTCCTTCTGCGTAATATCGCAGAAGGAGGCGGCAGAGCGCGAGCGAGAGGAAGACGCCCTCGCTCCAGCGCTCCGACGGCGCAGACTTGGTAGGAGAAGATGGCAGTACAACCGCCTTCTCCCTCCCGGGGGTGAGTAGCGGGTGCTAGGCGCGGGGGCGCCTACATCCGCATTGCACTACTCACCTTTCGCGGGACGGGAGCGGTTGGCACACGACCGTTCCCTAGACCCCTCCCGCCGGGGCAGGGAGGGGCGTGATGTGGCCCGCCATCTCTGTTCAATCAATCGCTCTGTTCTGTTATGAAGGCGAATAAATAAATAAACACATTTTAATATCACAATGGATGCAGCATTCGTAGAGATCACGGCTGCATGTGAATGTCATGCCAATTGTAATGTTATTGATAAGAACCTGACGGTATTATTCTTAGGAATAGATTTCAGCCGTAGCTTATAAGTAGTAACAGTCTCGATTGCTGTAATTGTTTTATTACCCTTTTCTGAATTAGGGCCTTTGCATAGGCTGAGGTGCAGATATACGACCTATCACCCACTTTATCAGTTATTTTATTGAGTCCTATGTGTTATTAGAAGGAGAATATTCAAAAAGCTGAAATAAATCTTAATGCTTAAATTCAATAGGGAACCAAACGACTAACGAGACTTAAACATTTAAATTATTATAGACTAGCTGTACGCGCGACTTCGTCCGCGTGGAAAAGCCTAAGTTACTTCTTAGTACATCAGCTACCTGCCAATGTAAGTCCCGTCAAAATTGGTCCAGACATTTCGGTGATTAGTTAGAACAAACAAACGAACACACAAAAATTGTAAAAAATCATTTTGGTGTATGTATTGTATATTCATGTGCATAACAGTAGTTATTTCAATATTACAATTGTTGAAATATTACAATTTGTGTGATCCACAAATTGTTGTTTCGGGTCTGAGTGTCATGTGTATGTGAAATTGTATGTTTGTAAATGCACCCACGACACAGGAGGTAATCCTAGTGTGGGGCAACGTTTTTTTTTAAAGAAAAAAAAAAGAAATTCTAATACCTATATCTTCCAATTTGACAGGTCCGCCCTGGTCGCCATAGCAGCGTTTCTAGATGCGTTCCAGAAGATTGCAGACGCGGCCACAAATGCAAGGGGTGAGTTTAATAAATTATTGTTTAACCTTTTGAATGTAGCGATATGAGACACAATAGTTAATACATTGTGTCTCGCGTGGATCTGCGTTTTAGACACATGAAAGGTTAATTCGTGTTGTCTTGAGAAATATTCCGGTAATATTAATTGAAAGCAAATAGCAATGATGGTGTCAGGTTCTAATGAAATGAAATTAGATTAAACTCAAGTTTTTCGAAATCAAGTTTTTTTCGTACTTTGTTTCTCTTTAGTTATATCATTGACTAGCAGCCCGTCCCGGCTTTGCACGGCGGCACGGATTAGACAATTATTTATTTTTGGAAATTTGGATTGTTGTAGTGACATAACTACAATAGTTGGACATATGCTACCGCGGAGTTTTTTGTAGACATTATGATGTTCTTCAATATCGTTGTACATTATTTTGTTCTATCGCTAATAGTTTCGGCAGCGCATTCGACGAAAGACATTTTAAGACTCATTTTTCTACACCTTCGGTTACATTGTTCAAATTTTACCAAGGATCACTCATTTTTTTTAAAATGAAATGTATCCTATGTCAAATTGGAGGAATGTAGCATTCTATTGGTGAAAGAATGTTTTTAATCGGCCCAGTACTTTTTGAGCCTATTCATTACAAACATACAAAAATAGGTACAAATCTTTCCTCTTTATAATATTAGTATAGATAAGTAAATTTTTATCAGTACTTCGTCCTCTGAATGTCGGAATTTTATGGATTAAGTATTTATTCAATTGAATCTATGTGATGAGCGATTTTTTTTAATAGATAGAGGGATTCTTAAGGAAGGTTTATATTATAGACACCTTTCAAATGCCAACATGCCACGCCCCGTACCGACCATCACCCAAGCACACTGCTTGACGTTTCCGACAAATCATAACAGATGGCGTTGTTCTAAAATAACGATACTCGATAGTTGTGCATCTTTGTTGATTCTGCGACATGTATAATACATGCATATTGCACCCGCGCGAAGCCGCGGCGGGTCGCTAGTGAAAAATAATACAACAATAAATCAAGTGAAAAATAGTCACGAATCATTTAATTTTTAATAATCTCATAGACGACGTTTTACTTACAAACTATATAGGTCTAAACCAACTCAAAGCCTTGAGATCTTAACATCACGCAAGTTGTAATACCGGCAAAGCAGGAATGGGATTGATAGTTCAATCTTTCGTATATGTATTGTATTTGTGGCCAAAACATTTGTCAATCATTCATGAATCAATCCTAAAATTGATCTATCAATCCTCAATCCTTCAAATTGAACAACGAGCTTCAACAATTTAACTTAAAATAATGTGGTAATTATAATAATTAATAAAGCATTATTAAATCTAATTATTATGATTAAATTAAACTTGACTTTAAAGAACGAAACACTAGATTTTGTCAATCATTTCATTAGTAATTTTGGTCGATATTAATAATTATCAGAAGAAAATCGTTTGGTATTTTTTTATATAATTTAATTACTCATCTGATAACTAAGATGTGTCATGGCAGAAGTCTTTAATTCGACGATCATAGATGTCGTTAGTAGTAGTTAGTATTGTAATAGCGACCTAATTCGATTAGACTTACAAAAAATGAACTTAACACACTTTAAAATTACGAGACCCTTTGTGTTGACCATAGGCTTCCTTATACTTCATAAGAGCAGGTTTTTAACTGACCAATCAAATTAGGCCACTAGAATTAGGTACTCTAAGGGACGATAGTGCTTCTAATCCAGTCGAGGTATTCGTAAACTTTACTGTAGACGCCGGGAACTCCATCCATGCCGCAGGGTAGTGGTCCAAAACTGACGACTCCTGTGACTTCGTATGTGCGGCCATTTTCGTACATTAGTGGGCCTCCGGAGTCACCTTTGCAGGAATCCTTGCCTGGTTGTCCGCCAGCACAGAGCTGGGCTTGCCATAGTGTGATACTGCGGCCAGGTTTCGAATATACTGGTTGGCATTCCTGTGAGATTATTGAGAGAATTTTTATGAATAATATAGGGTTATGGATTAAGATTGTCTGATTGGTTGAGTGATTACATGCGCGACTTTCTAGTGAGATGTCTCGATTCTTGAGTTTGACCTATGATCATTTCAGTGAAAAATGGTGTCGGGCGTTATGTCCCGTGCATGGCAAATATGGTAAAATAAACAGCGTATTTCAATGACATTTTCTTCACGCTATTTTTCATTTAAAGTAGCAAATAAGACTTACCTCCGGGGTAACGAAAGGCAGGTCGACGTGGAGTTTGACAGCGCTGTAGGACTGTTTCGTACTAACTGCTCCCCAACCAGCCGCGAATAATGTAAAGTTAATAGGACGGTTTTGAGGCAATGTCATGTCCTTGGTAGGGAGACAAATCGGCCGGATAAAGTCTGGAAAAAATATTAAAATTTGTTAGAAAAGAGAGAAGGTGTGTGAGAAGAAAATACTGCGGTTTATCAGACGATTAGTGATAAATATGAAAAAGGATGAACTAATAAGGGCACCATCATAATCATGTTTGGTCTTACAAAGCTCAAATCAGCATGTTCTTCTATATTAGTCCTTAAATGTCTCAATAATTGCGAGATCAAATAATTGCGAAAGGAAGGTCTTCGTACCTGTGAACGGTGCTGCCTCTGCCAGCCTGATTAAAGCGATATCATTCCTCTTCAAGGCACTAGCAGGGTTGTACTGAGGATGAGGAGTGATCTTCTCAATATTAATTTTAATGGCTCCATCTGTGCAATCTTCGCCGCCAGCTTCTACAGGCGCACAGTCCTTGCCGTCGTGGCCGGTGTCGTATTCTCCTAAACGTACTCGTCGTCTGAAAGTGATAAAAACATCTTATAGGGTTTCGTAAAACTCATGTCTCTTAAAGACTTCTTTAGTGAAAAAATAATTCGCTATAGATAGATTAAACACTATCTAAATATTATAGTTTTTGAATTCGGCAAAGACTTTACACAATTTCTTTGTTAGGCAAGGCAAAATGGAATTCTCTTAAAATGTAAGTGGTTCCGTCTTAAATGTTTTTAGTAATTCCTGGTTTCATACTATTATCCTCAAAATTATTACTTACGGTGTGCCAACATTAAGGACTTGACCAGCGACACAGTGACCAGCTGTCAACACGTAGCGCCCACTGATGAGAGCTCCACCACAGAGCAGTTTCGTCACGCCCTGCTTCACGTACTCAATTATCACCAACCATGGGTACTGGTCTACTGTTGTTGCGTTACCGCCTGAAATATGAAAAGTTTTAATCGTTATATATCGTCCGAAAAGTTATTGGCAGTTGAATATACATATTTTCTGCAAACGCTTCTTAGACAGACTCTGTTTCTTTTTTGTATTGAAATGTTTTATTAAATCTAGTTAGGAGTCTGCTGATCCAAATATTAGCTTTTCTTTCTAATATACTGTTTGATTCTTGTTAGAATTTCCAACAAGCTATTTGTTTGATCCCCAAATTGATATTCTGATGTGAAAGAGTTCTTAAATGGTACCACTAATAAGGAAAAATCTGTGCTAAGTAAAGTCATAAAATTGAAGTCATAGATATACTGACCGACAATTTTATTTCCAACTCGACTGTCGACACCGCAGCATTCACTCTTCGGGTCTGGAGGGAAGGCGGTCATCTGGGACTCGCAGCCACCGGGAGGTATCATTGTAGGGTCTCGGTTCGGAGGAGGACCACAGCAGACGCTGTATTGTTCTGGACCTTCACACCTGAAGAATAGAGTTTATTTTTGTTAATAAGATGACACATTACACTGCAAAATATGAAAGATTATGATAGGAGCGTTCTTGTGTTTTAGAGTGTGAACCTAATGCTTAAGCCAAAAGGAGTTTAAGGAGTTTAGGCTCTATACTATTACTTTTTAATATGAAAACACCAATAATTTACTTTCAGTGGAACCTAGGAGTTTGTGTTTGGCAGTCGTACTAGGTTACTTCTTGGCCATCGAAGTACAGTCACGTGTAATTAAATCGTTTTGTTGAAATCCTATAATTAATTGCAAATACAAAGGCGTTCTAGACATAAATTAGAACCCATTTTCCTCAATTAGTTTTAAAACTGGTTTCATAAAGCTACTAACAAAATCAATGACTAAGATAATAGATATAACCTAGGTAGAAGCATGTGTTTGATTGTATAATTGACTTGATTAGTACACTAACTATTCGCTTATCATTTTCCTGTTCCACAACTAACAATTCCGTCTCCAAAAAACCTAATAATACTTTGCTCAAAATGTTATGATACTAAATTAGCAACACAGGGAATCCTATCCGAGTCCTCGATGACGTCATCGCGGCCATTAATGTAAGTGGTAGACGAGGAAATACATATGTATGAAGATACTATAATACAACTTGTTGAGCTACAGTAGGAATGTCAAGGACTTTTTAAGGCCATGTTTGAAGATTTGATCCGTGGATACCTACGTGGGAAATACGGCAGGCCTTGCTTTGCAAAATAGGTATATGACGCGTATTGTTTGTTAACTTCGAGTTAAGTAAAAAAAACTAGCATTACCATTATAGTAATAAACTTATGGGCTCCACCGTCCATTGGGACCAATGCTAAGTTTTTGGTTCATAAAAAATATTCCATATTTATTAGTGATAGTTCTTGTGGAAATTGTATGATCTTCTAAAATGAACAGAGAATATAACTATCTATGGGAACATTATATCATGTTCTCAAATTATCCTACTCCCTACTATATTATAAAAAATATACGAAAATTGAAGATATATGTACGTACGTTATTTACAGTTTCACGCAAACCACTGAACGATGAAATTGGCCTTGACAGATACTATCAGTGGCATGAATGCTTCCTTACCTTGATTTCTGCACATAGGCGATACTCTCACTCGGCACTGGTGGTTTTAACAAGTTCGCTAGATGTGTGCACGAGTACAGACTGATACATTGCCCCTCCATGCCTTCCGGAGTGTAGCAGGTACCAGATGGCTTCGGCGGACAGCACACCTGGAAATTAGAAGTATGGTTTTAAGTTATTGTTCTTTTGATGTAGTGGAAGCAGGTTCATTTTGCCCTCAAATCGCTAGAGTTGTAAGAATTGACTAAACGATTAAAAGAAACCGAGTAACCATGCTGTGTGATAGATAAATCTAAAACTTTTTAACGGTGGTCTACAATCCAGTTGGATTGTGTGGGGATTTTGGCAAAGCCTCTATCGACATATACCGGATGATATTCTAAAACTTAGTGCTGTTCCCGAAAATTTAAAGCTGAGTTCTGCCTGAGTCATCGCTAAAACGGTTTCTGTTGCACACGAAACAAGTACTCGGATCGTGTGCGCGCCCGGTCGCAGTTCGGACAAGTTCAAAGTGTTCAAACATATCGAGTATTTGTTTCGTGCGAGGCGGATTCCGCTTGCGCAACGTGCCCCGACTCAGGACTCAGCCTTAGACAACTGAAAAATGTCCAATAACTTTGTCCGATTAGGAAAAATTATCCTAAATCGCTAGCTTCGAAACTAAATTTATTGTTCTCCGTTAAAAGCATTAAACTCCAAATAATGACATCAAAACAAACAGCTGAAGACGTTCACAAAAACCCTTCAAAGGCCCTCAAAGTGATTTTTATTTGAGGAAATCTGTGAATGGGGAAATCAAAGAGGGATCTACAAAAAAGTATAATTGTTGGCGCTTAATTCATTGTGGCTTGGTCTTTCGGGAGAAGGGTGGTTTGCAGACAACCGAGCTGATTAATGTCAAATTCGGTTCTATAATTATTTTAATGATATTAGGAACAAATGCTTCCTTCTATGTCTTCTGTTGATGTGGTATTTTTCGTTATTTCTATTTATGTATGTATTAGGAATTCTATATTTTTTTAACGCTGTAACGCTGGACTCCTGAATTAAGATGGCTTGTTCTTGCGTATACACCTACTTAAATTTTTAACTACTGATTGCGAAATCTTTAAGGTACATCCTTCATCAATGCAATCGGTAACATTTGACGTTCGTGGTATGAAATTTCTGGTAGACACCTAACTCAATTCAGAGATTTCGGATTAATATCAGTTATTAATTACGCTGTTGCAAGCTGGTTGTTGTTGGTATGCTCTTTAGTCCTTGGTGTTGGTCTAAGAGTAACGATAGAGTTTCTGGCTCGTTCTTCTCCATTCGAAACTACACTTTGGAACGAATATTTAGATACTCGCCTAATAATTCAATTTAACGTTTCAAAAGTAAAAAAAATGCTCTAGAAATAGCATTTTTTTAGACTTTGGTCTTCAATATTAATTAGTCATACGTTAACACTATATTTCTTTTCCGTGGATTTTCTTTGGTATAACCCAGTTTCGTTTTCTATTCTATTATAGCTTAATATGAAACTATTTTGATAAATGGACGCAAACCACAGTATCGCCTCCATTGTTAATTAATAGTGACTTATAGGTACGTCACTGATCGCGTCACGCCGCCATCTTTATTTTTCCCGCGTTTTTTGCGGTTTCAATGCATTTCTAGTATTTATTTTTCATTGTTCCTATTCTATTTAACTCGTTGAGTACCGTCATTATAGAACACATACACAATTAAAGAACAATAGGTTGCGGTCACCGGTGACCGCTCGGTGTTTGACAGTTTAAGTAGGATTACTTGTTAATTAAATAGTTGTATTAATATTTAAGTTTTTATGTTATGGAAAGGACAAATATTTTTTGCACAGGAATATTTAAGATCGTCTATACTTAATTCATTCTAGGCTAATAATAATACCTTAGTTCGATGTGAGGCGCTTACTACTTAAATACTGATCCAAATGACTAAATAACCTACGTACAAAATAATGACGGCACGGTTGGCGCGGTGGCTGGGCAACTGGCTGCCGCGCAACGTGTCGCGGGTTCGATTCCCGCACAGAACAACTCTTTGTGTGATCCACAGATTGTTTTTCCGGTGTCATGTGTATGTGAACTAGTATGTTTGTAAACGCACCCACGACACAGGAAAAAATCCTAGTGTGCGGCAACGTTTTTAAAAAAAAAATGTAAACAACTGAACGGGCTGATCTGAAAGTCATTGGAAAGTCTTATTCACTACTGGTTAACAGTTGGAAAGTCAAAAGACAATACTTACAGCAGGTGCAGAACCAATGTAACCGCATTGTGACTTCTGCAGCAGCTCAATGTCCTGACTTGTCCTATCCTTCTTGTTTATCAGGTCCAGTAGGACTTTACAGTTGTACACCGATACACACTGACCATTTGCCCCGCTAGGCGTCCGACATGAAGATTCTGTGGAAAGAAATAAAGAATTCAGCAAAAATATTCTTTGTAACAGAGGCAGAAAGGTCCAAAATTAAATTTAAAAACTTTATGAAGAAAACACATTCTGTTTCAAGAAATCTGTTAAAGGTAGAGAACAAAACAAATTATACAATAATAAAAATCAATCATGATGAACCAAAACTAAAATACACATACCTAGAAATGAAAAATATCATAAAAATACACGTACATCCTAATGAGGGTTTCGCAGAACCTGTTTTGATTGTACACGATTTTAATGCAAATAACGAACTGGAAACCCTTCTGAATACAAGGTAATGGTAACATGATTGTAAATAGGTAAGGTCTTAAATAAAACGTTTTTTGCAAAAGCTTTAGTCAAATCGAGAAATATAAAATTGATGTTTTCCCACTGCCATGGAATAGTGATAATTTTGATGTTTTAAAAAAAATCTTGTTGTCTAATTTAAGTGCCGTAATGTGCACCTCTGCCTAACCTAAACTGTTCCGTCTGTCTATCCAACTGATCCCTTTCTTTAGATCAAGCAATATTAAACTTAACAATTAAATTGATAAAATCTAAGATGTAACTTAACATGGCAAAATTAATACAGCCACTTTTAATATAAGCTTTAAATTGTATTACCTGACCTCGCCTCTTTGTCACAATCGACTAAATTCTCTGTTGAAGGTATAAAATGATACAAGAGCTTAATAAATTACTCAAAACTAAATAGGAGCCACCATCGGTATTATCATGTATTTTTCTAAGGCTAACTCAAGAGCTGTTAAAATAAAGCATTCGATAGAAGATGCCTAATGTTCCAAGTTAAGTTTTTCCGTCCAAACTGACCAGAGATAGAAGATCGTTTATTGTATGTGTTCACTTATTAGAAGTAACTAGACAAACACCGACATATTATCAGAATCAATATTTTGCAATTACCGTGTTTAATTTAGTTTACAATAGTACTGCCTCGTTGGCCGAGTGTTCGCAAGTGCAACTGCCGGGTAAGGTCGGGTTCGATTCCCGGGTCGGATAAAATATTACTGGGGTTTAAAAAAAATCTCAGTAGTAGCGCGCAGTCTGGACACGTGCCCGGTATATAGCAAATGGCAATAGGCTCACCCCCTATTACATGGGACTCATTATATAAATAGTGAAAAGTGGGTGGTACATTATTCAGTGGCATTAAGTGTCGTAATGTGCACCTCTGCCTACCCCTTAGACGATAAAAGGCGTGATGTTATGTATGCTATATCTATGTATTTTTAAAAAAGCTATTGGTAGATGAATAAAATATCAGAAAGATAAAATTTCTGAATTCTCTGAACTTGACTAAACTAAAACATACCCTTGTGTGAACGGTCTGTAGATTACAATTGAAAGTTATAAGTTGGAATGTATGATGGTGAATGAAGTTATAATGAATGTAATGGCTTCAATATTACCTGGTGTTTTTTTCTTATCAACAGGGTCTTCTGTTGGAGTAATAAAGAAGTGTGAGACTGACTCAGAAGTACGCTCTTTCGGTGAATATTAAAATACTAAAAATCCTTAACTATGACTCTCTTATAACAACAGTATTGCCTTCGCAATAATTATGTTTGTGTGGTTAAAGTTACCAGAAAAAATTATTTGGCAAAAGTTCCATAGAAATTAGCCTTCAAATCCTAAATACAAAGCACATAAAGATTTTATAATTAACGAAGTTTAATTTAAAGTAGTAGTAATAGTTTAGAAACGCTTTTGAAAGATCAGGGTAGAATCATAAAGAAAAAAGAAATTGCTAGATTCTCTACACTTGGCTAAACTGAAACATACCGTTGTGTGAGGCGTCTGTGAATGACAATTGAAAGTTATAAGTTCAAATGCCAAAATTAATTTAGTTACTAAAAGGCTTTCACTGTTAATAGCTGTAATATTACCTGGCGCCGTTTTCTCATCAATATCATCCTCTGTTGAAGTAATAACAAAAAATGTAATTTCAAACGCAGAAGAACGTGCATTAGTTCAATAGGTGCGTTTAATATTTAACTTACCAGTACTGTTACTAATTTCGTTGGTAGTATCTGGATGGAGTTCTAGAGTTATAAAAAAGTGCATCATTATAGATAATGTATTTGGTCAACTAATCGCAAGCAAAAGCCGAGGTAAATACCTTCAATACGAATTTTGTCTTTGAATGTGTTAGTTACTTGGAATTCTGAGTAGCATGTAGTCTAAAATCGTGTCCGATCTAGTCAAGCGTTGATCCTGTTTATTTTATGGGATAACAACTCGTAATTATTATAAATGGCGAAAATGGGAGGGGAATTTTTCATGTTCACCTCTGTAAATCATATATTAAAACATGTCTTGTTATGTTTTGTATTACGTCAATTTAAAAATTGTATACACATCGGACTGATTGGGTACTAGAAAGCTAATATTATCATTTGTAGCCGTTTCGCAGGTTAAAGCCGGTTTTTGTTTTATTCAATGAGATTAGTCAAACATAAACGAATTTCAAATAGCCTTTTGTTGATTTGATTTGCTTTATGCCTGCAAATTATTACATTTTGATATTATGGTCATATGTTACGGCAATTACAAGAACAAAGAAACAATATAATATATATGTATATGTTTTGATAATTAAATTGATGTAAATTGTTTATGCTCAATATTACGGTTGACGCCATAAAGCAAAATTCAAGTCTTTATAATTTCTTATTCGACAGATTCAGGAACCGTTAATTACTAAACTGATTTATTTTCCAAATAATAGATACGTTTTTAATGTACTATTGTATATTTTGTATTTAGTTATTTCATTCTTAGTATTCTTTGTAAAGCTTGTGTAGTAACTTATATACCTAATTTATTTTTTATGATATGCCAAATTTAATTTAGTTCTTAATAACTAGATTGAGTTTTGATATATTTCTGTTGAACTCACCAGCTTCATTTCCACTATGAAGTTGTTCCTCAGGGTTTTTTAATATAGATTTTACCTTAGGGTCCACGTCAGTATCTACTTTAGGGTTTACCTCAGGGTCTACCCCAGGGTAGACCTCAGAGTCTACCTCAGGGCTTACCTCAGGGTCTACCCCAGGGTAGACCTCAGAGGCAACCTCAGGGTTTACCTCAGGGTCTACCTCAGGGTTTACCTCGGGGTCTACCTCAGAGTTTACCTCGGGATCCACCTCAGGGTTTATCTCAGGGTCAACCTCAGTTTCTACCTCAAGGTTTACCTTAGGGTCTACCTCAGGGTCTACTTCAGGGTTTACCTCAGGGTCTACCTCAGGTTCTACCTCAGGGTTTACCTCAGGTTCTATCTCAGGGTTTACCTCAGGGTTTAACTCAGGGTCTACCTCAGGGTCTACCATAGGGTCTACCTCAGGATCTACCTCAGAGTCTCTCTCAGGGTCTACCTCAGGGCCTACCTCAGGGTTTACCTTAGGGTCTACCTCAGGGTCCACCTCAGGGTCCACTTCAGGGTCTACCTCATGGTTTAATTCATGATCTACCTCATGGTTTACCTCAGAGTTTACCCCAGGATTAATCTTAGAGGTTACCTCAGGGTCTACCTCAGGTTCTAGCTCATGGTCCAGCTTAGGGTCAATCTCAGATTCTACCTCCGTTGGTGCCTCAGGTACTGGTGTTACTAGAGTTAGAACATCAATATCATTAAATATTTAGACCTCTAACTACTAATTGTAGAAGCTAACTACGATAAACTAGAGGTATTAATTTATGGATAAACAGAATTAAACGAAGCTAATATTGAATAGCAATTAGAAGAAATACAACATCAAGGAAAAAATTTCAGAAATAACCGAGAAGACAGACCGATTCTACGTCAAGATACACTAAGCAAAGTAAGTTAAGGGATTCGTAGCATTGAGACCCTATCGTGTTTCGGAAAACCCTCAGTGGGCAATAAAGTACAGCTACTCCATGGAATAATAAAAATAAGAATACTGCGCTAATTAAAATCTAGTCGAGAAAAAGACTACAGATAAAGGACGAAATACTGCATCAAGTTATTTTGGATCAATAGCTAATGTTTTCGATAACTCACCAGTGGTTCCTAGATCAGTGTCTGTCAAATTAAAGAATGTCATTAAAAGACGACGAAGAAGTACAAGGCAATTATAACAGTTAAACAAAATAGATTACTCCAGTTGCAAAATTTTTGCACGAAGAGTTTAAAAAATTCCAAAACTGTATGTATTCCCAGAATTCACAATGGTAAGTACATCGTGAATTCATACAGTAATTTCAAAGAACTATGATATAGAACGTAAGGGTAGAGGTAAAATTAGTTGGAAAAAAATTCGCCAATAAAAGAACTCACCTCGTGCCACAGGTTCGGGTAATTCTTCCGAAAATGCTGGCAAAGAGTTTGCCTCATTTCCTACCTCTATTTCTGCAGATTTAGAAATTATTATTATAATATGTCTAACTACTATCATTACAATCATGTCTATATGCTTTTGTTTTTGCTTTCTCTAAAGGACAGATAGGCAAATCAAAAGACTTTTTGATCTAATCGACCTAAGAACATGGCAGATAAAATTACGAATATCTTACGATTAGGGTCAGGATACATTCCACTAAACCACTTCGCTCACCTCAATCGAAAATCAGACTCCCAAAATAGGAGACGTGCAGCATGTGTTGGTGGAATGTGTCCGATATACAAATAAGAGAAATGCACTTCTCAACTCCATGAAACTGTCAGCAATGGATGTTGGAATGTTTAATGGTATTTTAGCTAGGCCTCTATCTGAAGCTGCGAAAGTTATATATTCCTTTTTATTAGATAGATAAGTAGACTAAGTTAATTTTTTTAAGTTGTTATGTAGAAGCACGATGGGATTGACATCGTTACAAAATGTATACAAAAATCCCTTACAATAAATGAGATTAAAATATATATATATATATTTTAGCAACGTCTGTTTTAGAGTAAATCACGCGGATCAACGACTCTGACTTTTGCTACGGTTGAACCTTGATTTATCACTTCGTACTGTTGCAGTCTCGAGTCAGAGTAACCAGTCAGAGTAACTGAAGGTCTAATTATAGAATATAGACCGTCATATTGATATCTGTTTATTATAAAGTACAAGTGTCATTTGTCTGATAAAGTATATTGCAAATAATGTACAGACAAGAGATTAACAATTAAGTCATAAGTGAACATTTTAAAAATTCACAATGAGGGTAATCGCTTTCAGGTGAACTAGCGGTTGTGAGTGTTGTTATCACTGAGTATGGCGATATTTGACAAAATAATTTACTTGTTATTCATAAAAACAGAGTCCTTCATTCTATAAAAGGATATTAGAAAAAGTAGTGCTTGCCAAACATAGTTGGTATAAGAAAGATCGTATAAAGACGAATCTAGAAGTTATATTACATGAGCAAGAAAAAGTAAACTTTATGCGAACATCTTTAAAATTCACAATCACGAAACTCACCTTCAGGAGGTGGTCTAGCGGTTGTGTCTGGTGTTATCACTGAATGTGACGGTATTTTGTCTGGCAAAATAATTTCATTCATTATTTAAAGAAACTAGAATTCTGGACATCAAGATCTTAGATAAAGATAGGCAAACGTAGTGTAGGCTCCACCTAGGTGGAGTGACGATATACGTAAAGTGGCTGGATGCATAGAGCTGAAGACCGAGCTCAGTGGCGTGCCATTGGAGAGGCTTATGTCCAGCAGTGGACGAAAACAGGCTGTTAATGATGATGAATGAGATAAAGAAGTTCTTGTCAGAGTTTGTACAAGAAAGATGAGGCCTAGAAGCTAACAAGGTACTTGATAAAATAAAAAAACAACTTACTTGGTTTGTGCTTTACAATTGTTCTAGCTGTTGATCGAAATGTTTTAAATTGTTATAAGAGTTAGGCATACCAATTTAAAAAAACAATTGTCTTTCAAAAAGTTACTTACGCCGCTGTTTATGTCCAGGACGATGACCAGGGCGGCCTAACCAAAACACGATGATAGTAAAAAATAAAGTAATTGTACTGTTTACTATAAAAACATTATGTGACTACAATATATAAAACGTAAGGAACTCACCATACGGATTGTAAACAGACGAAGAAGGAAGTAAACTTCCTGTTGAAATAATTCAAAATAATAATTAACTAATTAATTGAAATCAAACAAAATTTGAAGTGGTAACTAAAGTTTAAAGAAAGTGAGAAGAATTAAAAAATGTTCAACAAATGGAGCAGTTAGTAAGTGCAAAGCCAATTAAATAGTATATCAAAAGATTTGAAATTAGGAGCATGTATAATGTACTTCCAAATACGAAGCCATAGAAGAATTGTCAGTCTCTTAAATTAGAAGTTCGAAATTCCCAAATCTGATCGAGAAAATCCAAATAGAGAAAGAAATACGAAAAAGTACAGTAATAATACACTAGTACCACTAGTACAGTACACAGTACAAAACACATGTTTTCAATATAGGTAAATAAAGAAACAATAAACAATCAATCAATTGAACATAGTAAGAATCTTCATAAAGGAGATGCAGTAGCGAAGGCTGCTAAATTGAGAATTACAGAAGATGAAATCATAGTTTCCTCAAAGTTCACAAAACTCACCGATAGGTTTAATAATTACAATTTGTGGCCAATATCTATAAAGCTTGTCTGTGGAACATAAGATTATTTTTGTTAGATCCTATCTTATTCTATAAAAAATTGTTTGTTTTTCATCGTCATGATCAGAAATCTAAAGCAAATCATTGTCATCCTCATTTTAAACCTTGGAATAAATAAGGCCGGAACACAGATATACGCTAGACACAATGCGTTTTCTATTGTATATTAAAATAATAATATTGTTTACTGTTGCATAATGATAAGTATGTAGTTACGTTTTTAGAAATAAGATGTCTTCCTACAAAAGTAATGTATAGAGCTCCTTTCGCCTGCGATACAGGATTGTCCTAGTGCAGGCATCTAACTTTATGAGGTCAATTTCACTTACTTGAAACATATTTTGTATTTTGCATTTTTGAATTATGAATAAAATTTTATTATTATTATTATTGTGTCCGGCATACAAGAAGTTAATCGCCTTTATTAACAGTTTTAAAATGTTTATGAATAACATCATATTTATTGTTTTTAGCATTTTGTATTTTATTATTTCGTTCATGTTCTTTACTTAACGGCTCACCTTTCAGACGGTCATCATATTTTGCGAAGATTTCTGTTAAAAAGTAATAACACCCACTTTTCACTATTTATGTTATACGTCCCATGTAATAGGGGGTGAGCCTATTGCCATATACCGGGCACATTTCCAGACTCCGTGCTACTACTAAGATTTTTAAAAAACCCAGTAATACTTTGCCCGACCCGGGAATCGAACCCGAGACCCCTTGCCCGGCAGTCGCACTTGCGACCACTCGGCCAATGAGGCAGTCGTTGTTATTGTTTTTTTGTTTATGGGATAAGCCGGTAAGCGAGAGATCACCTGGTGGTAAGCAATCGGCGTCGCCCATGGACACCTGGAACACCAGAGGCGTTACAAGTGCGTTACCGGCATTTTGAAGATTAGGAATTTGAAGATTGTTGGGGATTCAAGGATTTAGGGGATGGGAGGGGCGGTTATTGGGCCCCTGTATTTTCAAAAGCAACTGTGTTAAAAGTTATTTTACTTAAAGATTTCGATAGTACCCTAGTCAAAACCAATGTTTTTTCAATAGTAACTGATTTGAAATGAATGCAATGCCAGTTTTTAACTTACCACTTACATGATCTGTTAAAAAATGACAGTATTACACTTAAAAATTACCTTTAAAATTAGCAAACTTTAATAGCAAATTCTACACTACTAAGGCTTTAAAACTATGTTCATACCTTTTGGGTTTGGTTCATCTAAAATATTTATTTTATTGTCTTTAAATTGGAGGCACTAAGGGATACCATAGTGTGGGATTTGCTGCTGTATTGGTTATTCTAGCGTACTTGGAGAATCCTTATAATAATGGATCAAACTTTCCAAAATCAGGGTGATGTCAGAGCGATTATTTTCATCAACGCGATCGACACGTTTATGACGTTCGATGCTTTGATTGGCTTCTCCAAGTTAACCAACCAATCAGAGGGCATAATGCGGTAACGTTTCGATCGCGTTTTGACGTAAAAAGAAACGTGCATTAGGCATTTTGATAGAAAAAGTCGTGAGTGACTTGTAGTATTAGCAATTAGTATAATTTCCTATTACAATATCACTACATAGTATAAAATAAAAGTCGCTATCCGCCGTCTATCTGTCCCTATGTATGCTTAGATCTTTAAAACTACGCAACGGAATTTGATGCGGTGTTTTTTAATAGATAAAAGTGATTCTTAAGGAAAGAGTATACGTATAATCCATGCATATTGCACCCGTGCGAAGCCGGGGCGGGTCGCTAGTTGTAAATATAAGAAGGTTACATCGTCTAGACTATATTCTTAGATACATGAAAGAGATTTAAAAATTGAACGTTATTCTGTATGCAAATAAGTTTACAATGAAATAAAGTGATAAAAGTTTACCTTCGATATCATTTTCATCTGCAAAAAACGTTCATACAATGAGAATTCTTCTTTAATTAGTGTTTAGGAACAAAAAGCTGTATGTCAAGAGGGTTAAAGTATATTTTACACGGTCTTACCATCACTCAACGTATGTTGTTCTGATAAAGAAAATAATATAATAAAGTTAAGAATCTCAAGTGATTTATGAATAGTACGTTTTTTAATTCTACATTCGTTAACTTACCCTTATTTTTATGAGACCTCCGAAAGTTATCTGTTAAAAAAGATATTACCCTTTAATTGGTATAAAAATATGGCCAAATTATTTATACTTTTCCGTTGTGAAAATTGGGTTTATTTTCGTATACTAATTATGTGAAAATTTGCGGTAATAGTGGCGCTAGTGTAGCTTTAAGCCGTTGCACCCATTACATGACAATTAGCTGCACAAATATGGAAGCAATATACACGGAACCTTATTACAACGCCATAAGATTCATGAAGTAATTTTTCCTATAGTTAAAACTTTTGCCTCGATGCCAGCATATCAAAGTAACCTAACCTGTCAAAGTACTTTAAAAGATTTTCAACCTTTCTGTTCTGCAATAAAGTCAAAAATCAATTGAAGTGCAGAAGACAATTTGACTTGCTTGTGCATTACATATATTAACTTAAATAACATCAAGTCCATCAATCTTTTGAACTGTATATAACCTCAGTAAGATATGAGCCGACAATGTTTGGCCTTCATAGTTTTTTTTTTACTATCTCAACGTCCAATACCCTCGTATAACGTCGTGTGAGTTCGGAGAACTTCGTGATTTGCAAATTAATATCTCCTTGTATTGTTTATTTTTCTCGTTCCTACGGTTTAGTTATTGTATGTGTATCTTGTATGTGAATAAAAATGTATTGACATATTTTCGCGCATAACTCCTATATGACTGTGTCAAATTGGATAAATCCTTTTTGTCGTTTTATGTATTGTTAGGATAAGGTTTTATGAACCATAATTAAATTAATCACAAGAAAACAACCCGTAATTTAAACAATACTCTATAGCTTTTTTATTTTGATTGAATATGCATGTAGCTTGATGCATAAACGTAGTTTTTTGTTTTTTTTTTAAGGGGGGAAAATCATCGAATGACTGCTTCCGCCTGGGTGAGGCGGAAGGGAGTGTCAGACTCTTACTGACTAAAAACCACCCCGTTCCTTCTCCTGCACGTCGAGCCGGAGCCCCGGTTACCCGTTAGGTTCTCCGCGACATGCATAAACGTAGTAGACTGTCTCTATATTCTATACGCTATGTAACACATACCTTCTAAAATTAATGATTCGTTATTTCACTAATAGAGGGCGTTGATAACAAAAATAAAATCAATTACTAAATTGTTTAGCCAAAACCATTTGGCATAACAACAGCTCAAATGATATTTAAAATCAAGTTATGCATTTACTAGTTAGTAGGTATTCAACCGAACATCATTTTTCTTTCAAAGTGATTCATACTTCTAAGAGTAAAGGTTATTGAATCGTACATACATATAGGTCAAACAATACTATACTAGTTTTTCATGACCTCGCCTTGTATGATCGTCCCGAACATTCAAAGGTCAGTATATACTGGTTTGTGTAACTCGGTATGACGCTGTGTGTACAATTATGTTCATATTTCCTTAACCATATTTCTTGACGGCAAAGGATTATGGTTTACTCGAACTTTGAATGCGTTAATTAACGTTGTTGGCTGTGGTTTTTATATCCTTTTTGGGCATTATGACTTTTTGGTTTTTTTTTGCGTTGGTGAAATTGGTGCCTTGAACGGAGTGGTTCTGAGGTCAGAGTAGTCATATAAATTATTAAAATTTGTTTTTATATTTTTTTTGTTTTCATAAAAACGTTGCCCTACACTAGGATTTTCTCCTGTGTCGTGGGTGCGTTTACAAACATACAAGTTCACATACACATGACATCCTTTTTTTTTCTTTTGTTTTTTTTTTGGTGGGGTAAATCATCCAATGACTTCTCCCGCCCGGGTGAGGCGGGAGGGAATGTCAGACTCTTACTGACTAAAAACCACCCCGTTCCTACTCCTGCACTTCGAGCCGGAGCCCGGCAACCCGTTAAGTCACACATGACACCCAGATCCGAAACAACAATTTGTGGATCACACAAAGAGTTGTTCAGTTCGGGAATCGAACCCGTGACACGTTGCGCGGCAGCCGGTTACCCAGCCATCGCAACAACCGTGCAGTCAAAAAAAGAATGAAAGAAAAAGATGTATAAATTTCGCAAACACAACCACAAATACTAGGTAATAAGTTGTTTTAAAGCCATAAAACTTATTTAAACTGTCAAACACCAAGCGGTCACCGGTGACAGCAACCTATTGTTCTATAATTGTGTCTACAAAACCGGTACTCGACGAGTTAAAGATCGTCTGACTTCCCATTCAGACGATAAACAGAGGTGTCCGAAATATAGAGGTATAAAGAGAAGCCCCTTTTCGCACCAATCTGTATGAATGCGAAAAACTTAAAAACTACTAGACCGATTTTTGTACGGTTTTCACCAACAGGTAGAGTGATTCCTGAGGTTTGTTTACATGTAGGTATACTGTTTATGGTTTTGATCACACAGTTAAAACCGCAGACGGAAAGTTATTCAACGACCTTTAAATATGTATTTGGTTGTAAGCATAATTGTATTGTTATAACATAACATAACATCACGCCTTTTATCCCCAAAGGGGTAGGCAGAGGTGCACACAGAAGTAACACCCACTTTTCACTATTTATGTTATGAGTCCCATGTAATAGGGGGTGAGCCTATTGACATATACCGGGCACAACTCCAGGTTCCGTGCTACTACCGGGAATTTTTTTTGAAAAACCCAGTAATACTTTTGCCCGACCCGGGAATCGAACCCGAGACCCCTTGCCCGGCAGTCGCACTTGCAACCACTCGGCCAATGAGGCAGTCTTGTTATGTTTGTGTTATTATTTTTTTTTATGGGATAAGCCGGTAAGCGAGAGATCACCTGGTGGTGGACACCTGGAACACCAGAGGCGTTACAAGTGCGTTTCCGGCCTTTTGGGGATTAGGAGTTTGAGGATGGCTGGGGATTCGGGGATTGGTGATGGGGGGGCGGGGGTAATTCGGAAATCCGGTGACCTCACTCATACGTCGGTTTTCTGTGAGGCCGTGGTATCACTCAGGTGGAGCCGGCCCATTCGTGCGCGAAGCATGGCTCTCCCACACTTCATTACATGAGCAAGAATCTTTATGACCCATTCACCTCAAAATGGCAACAAGTTTAACAATGATGTAAGATAACGTCATTTTGGACTGGTTTTTTGGAAAATCCGGTTAAGAGACCAGTTTTGAAATGTGATTATTTGATTATATGTCATAACTGGATCCCAATAAGAGATACTTGTGTGTATTTTGTTTGTTTCGATTTGTTTTTGTTTGTGTGATCAGTCTTGCAATGTTTTGCAACTGGATTGATGATTCAGACGTCAATTATTAATGGTTATGGCTCAAGTTTGGCTAATGAAGGAAAAAAGCTATCAATGATTGATAACACGTTAAAATTCTAAATAGTTTAGTCCCGACCTAGTTTAATTAGGTCAAGTTTCCGAAATATGACTTATGCGCTCTTCATTTTGGTTAAATCGTTATAAATTCGAAGTTTCTATTAGTGTTAGGTGCCAGGAATAATTTAATAATGCATTCTAATCATCTGTGGAGATTGTTCCTTTTGAGATACATGCCATGCAATCAAAACCTTAATACGCTATCTAATCGCCATGGGGGTCATTGTCGTTAATGGAAGTTTTGCCTTCAGCAGTTTCTATTAGCAGTCAAAGACTAAGAGGATTTTCCAGTCTATCACTTATTACTCATTGAGTACCGTCATTATAGACACAATTAAAGAACAATAGGTTGCGGTCACCGGTGACCGCTCGGTGTTTGACAGTTTAATTCCACATAAAAAGACCGGTATAACAGTCTTCATCATTAATAGTTACGTCCTCCTTGTGCCAATTAATTTTGTAGCATCCATTTGTTAGTACATCTCATATGTTTCGATTCCTCGTCCATCCACTGAACTACTAATGATGTTTACCTAGTACTACTATTACCTGAATGATCCTGTTTGAATGGGTATCTAGTTGTTATATCGTTTATACAAGTGTTGTTTTAAAGCCGCGTCATTTTCTAGGAGGTAACTCGACTATAGATTCTGAGTAGGTACGAATCAATAAAAAAAATTGTATGTAAATATTTTTCATTTTTCTGTAAATATCAGAAATCCGTAAGTGCGAACTACACGCCGTCGTCTTGTGACTAGTTTTATAACAGGGCTTAACACACACAAACTCAAACACGTAATTGATATTATTCCTAATTCCATAAAACTCCAATAAGAAACATCGCTGTCGCTTATTCTGAAATACTGTCGAACTTAAGAGATTTATTATAGCTGTATTTTTAACTATTGACTCGAAGATTTCTCTTAAATTGAACCTTTATGACTTCTGTGACATGCCCCCGAGAAATGCTACGGTTTCAAAACTACACCTTGTAGATTGACTAGCTGTCTAACCTGGCTCCGCATGAGTATTACCTTTTGATAATGCAGTCTTCTATTATTGGAAGAACGGTCAAAATCTGTTTAATGATTTTGGAGCAAACAAAAAACTGTCTTTATAATATGTGTTATCTTAGAATCCAATCTGGTCACCTCAATATGAGGTATATATTAAAAGGATAGAAAATCTGCAAAAAAAGTTTATAAAAATCCTCAATTTCAAATCCCGTAGACGTCATGATTTTTATGCCCTAGACTGTAAACACTATGATATACTTTCCCTTACGGATAGACGTAAGTTGTTGGATATGCTTTTTCTCTTTGATATCCTCCGAGGTCGCTTGGACAGCGGTGATCTGCTTTCATGTATACGTTTTTGCACCCCTAAAACGCGTACCAGACATACAAAATTGCTCAGTATCCCTGGCTGCCGCACAAAATACGGGAGAAACGCTGTGATGACCCGACTGCCTCGCGTGTATTCTGAATTTTTTGAAAATGTTGATATATTTCATCTGTCCAAGCAGTCATACTGTATACAAGTAAAGCAGATTCTGTTTGATAAGCAGATTATACCATGAGCCAGTTCAACATTTAGTAAATAATTGATTATATATATAAATATTTCAATAGTCTAGGCGTATTTAATTATTGGATTAATAATCTAAGTCATACTTACTAGGGTTGTCCGCATAATAATGATTTGTATCAACATAGTAATATTTTGTACGTTTGTTCACTGATGTGATAATGCATCTTATTATTGTATTGTGTTGTGTTACCTTTTAATCTTCCCTTACATTACATTACTTTCTGGTTGAGCTATTCTTACAAATGTCGTGAAACTCTGTAATTGGCTTAAGTGACAATTGTCGTCATCTCGTTATCACTGTGTAGCGTGTGTCGACTTTACTTTACTAGCTTGTATATATTCTTTGTTTCATGTAACTGCATAAGGCTGTGCATTGATAGTGTGATGTGTATTCCCAACTCATATAACTATATTAATAAGCTGTTGAGTTTCCAAATAAACAAAATAAAAATAAAAAAATAAAAAATATGGTTGATGAAGTGTTTTCTCGCTTGTTGTCTTTATCATTTTATTTCTTTGTGTATTTGTCAGTATAATATTTTGAATTGACATGATCATTAATAGGTCTACTATTTGTTTTAGTTTCTTGTTTGTCAACTTTACCACTTGTGGTGTCGATAACCTATTATTATTTAACATTATTATTATGTACCTTGATAACAACCTTATAGTCTATTAAGTTTCGTCAACAACAAATTAATTAATGAGTATCTGATACTCAAATGAAGTAAGCAAGTAAAATAGAAACTTAGTTTTATTTGCAAGTAAATTATCGGTATGGGTACATCTGTTACATATGCATTATCTATGTTTATTTATTTTTAAAATGCATGTAATGTGAATAATTGTATGAAGCGCAATTCCAACACTGTTTGACTATAGACCCGCTCTTTATATGTTACAATGGGTGTAATAATGTAACTGTACGGAAATTGTCAGTATAACACTTCTGAGTCATAACAGCATGCCTTTTAATTCTCCAAGGTTTAAGCAAAAGCACCAACGGCCTTCATGATTCATCATACCGTAGCTTCAGACAACCTACTAGGTTTCCAGGTCTACACTCAAAGCGGGAACAGGGTGGTTTTTAGTCAGTCTTTCGTCTAACCCAAGCCGAGAGAAGTCATTGGATGATTTTCCCCGTCCAACAAACAAAAGGCACACATGATTTATGACTAGCGAAAGACTACGTTTTACGTTAAATCAAGTATTTTTAAGAACTTCTGCTTACTTGGAGTTTAAGTCTTGTTATCATATTGCACATAGAAATTTAAATCAGTATCCGATTCTTGATATAAATGAAAGGATAATGTCTAAAGATGTATTAATACATGCTCACATTTGTTTGATAAGATCACGCGTTAAATAACATCGCTTGGAAACCGGTTCTCGAATGAGTTTTATTGCAAAGTCATTTAACCTGTTTGTGTTGTGTGAATTTGTTGTATTGTTATGTTTTATTAATTACATAGCTTCAAACTTGTTTATGTTTGAAGACGTAAGATGATACGAATGTTGATTTGCGCTCGGTACATGATAATAAGCTTGTCCCCTATCTTAGTCATGAACAAGCCAGTGGCAGGTCGACTGTTAATGTTTTACTAAGGGCGTCTTCTACATAAAATGGATCGTCATAATTTACATAATTAGCAAAGGCGTTGCAATTTAAACTGTCAAACACCAAGCGGTCACCGGTGACCGCAACCTATTGTTCTATAATGACGGTACTTAACGAGTTAAAATGATCAGGGGTATCTGAGAGCGGTGCTGCCCAGTCTCTGTCATAATACACCGTGGAATCTATTTCATTTTCGTTCCGTAGCAGAAAATCTTGCCATTAGGAGTACTTACGATGTATAACGTAACAACAAAAAAAAAATTTAGTTTAATTTTTTTTATGGCCTTTTGCCGTGTGTGGCGTCTTCACGTTTTGTAGGCACTATTCGCATCGCACGTGCCACCCGACGAGAAATGCCTCTTCGAGAATTACATGGTGTGCTGTTTTGATAATGTACTATGTACTATGCGCTTTCGAAGTTTGCTTTTTGCAATGGTTTACCAGTTATTTTTTTGTTTAAAACATTTTATTTCTTTGTCAAAGTCAAAGTCAAAGCATTTAATTCAATTAAACCATAGTTTGGTACTTTTGAAACGTCAACAAATACAAAATAAATAATAGTCTGTCAGTCAGTCCGTCAGTGAAATTAGGTGAAGGTGCTCATTCCAAAATGTAGATTCGAATGGAGAAGAAGGAGCAAGACTTCATTCGTTGTAAAACTATTGTATTATCAAGACAGAACCATTTTACTTCGGAAAACGAAATAGATTTCACGCTGTATTGATTCTTAGTCAGATGATTAGTAATATTAATTAAAGAAATAACCACGTATTTCATCTGTATCTACTGCTTTTTTAGTTTTGTTTGCAGTACGTCCATTTAAATTATTAAGTATCTTGCTTTATTAACATTTCAAGGGTTCTCTAGTAATTTGAAAAACCCATTGCTTTAGCCTTCATCATTATATATCTTTATTGTTCCCGTCCATATTAAGTTCTTTATCAAATCCTAGGTCTACGTGTGTGATTGCTTCTTCGTTCAAGTGAATGCTAAGAACAATGCTGTTACCTTAACCTTATTAAAAATAATGAAAACAGTAAACCTTAAAATAGTAAACCTTATTAAAAATAATGACTTCACATACTTATGTAAAGTTATTTTATGTTTTATTTTCTTCTTCTACTTCTTATTAATAACTTCATAATAATATTGTAAATAATTAATAACTTCATAATAATATTGTAAATATTATTATGAAGTTATTAATAATAATATTGTAAATATTATTATGAAGGGACTCATTTTAATCTTTTATTGGTACTGTTGATTGTCGAATGTTTGTTTAGTGGTTTTCTATTGAGACTGTGTCGTGGTGAAAAGGGGGTGTATAAACCGGTCAACGAGCAGACGGATCACCTGATGGTAAGCAATCGGCGCCGGCCGTGGACACTCGAAACACCAAGGCGTTACAAGTGCGTTACCGGCCTTTTGGGAATTGGGAATTTGAGGATTGTGGAGGATTCGGAGATTCAGGGATTCGGGAGACGGGGACTAGGCAGGGGAATAATTGGGCCTCCGGTAACCTCACTCACACGACGAAACACAACGCAAGCGTTGTTTCACGTCGATTTTTTGTGAGGCCGTGGTATCACTCCGGTCGAGCCGGCCCATTCGTGCCGAAGCATGGCTCTCCCATACTTATACGTCTGTTTATCATTACTTGCTAAAGTTACGAGTTTTTTTGCACAATGTTACTGTTACTAGCTTTCCGTCCGCTGTTTGGTCCACGTTGCCTCTTCACCCTTTTAACGAATTCATTATTTCATCCTTTGACGTGACAAAAGACAAATAAATAAACTTCTCACGTGAATATATAGAAGTAAGATTATATCATTCAGAGTCTAATTGTGATCTAACCATGTTGCCTAGATTGTAAACTCGATGCGTCATATAATTTATTATGTCAACAACTTCAGTATTGTAGGAAAGGTCGCCGGTATTGGATCGGATTATCACCCATTGCCACTATGATGTCAGTGTGTGATAATCCGATGGCAAAAAAGTGGATTTGGAATTTTGAAAATTGTATCCTGTCCTGTCTATTATAAAGTTTATTTTTGTAGATTTATTTTCATTGTTTCTATGTGGGTGTGTACGAGTAATGTGTAAAAAGTTTTATACTTACTTATATTTTGTCAGTTTTTATATCAAAATTGCTGAACTGAAGATAGGACACTTTTCTCAAAATCTTTGTTAGCAATAGGTATAATTACTTCAACAATACTGTTATTGTAATGAAATTATTATTTTCTAGTATTACTTTTGATTTTGACGTATGATTATTTTAATAATCGCAGCACACCTATTGTCTCTATTGACGGCATGGTTGGTGCGGAGGCTGGACAACATGTCGCGGGTTTGATTCAGTGCAACTCTTTCTGTGATCCACAAATTGTTGCTTCGGGACTGGGTCTCATATGTATGTCAACTTGTATGTTTGTAAACGCACCCACGACACAGGAGAAAATCCCAGTGCAAATTTTAACAAAAAAAAAAAGAAAAATTGTACAAGATGTTTTATTTTGATACAATAACATTATTAATTTGATTTAGCTAAGACTGGTTTTTCATAATCTGTTGATTGACTGCTTTATCTAGTAAGAATAAATGAAGGTGAATAAGAAGATATTCTTAATTAATGTCAAACTAATCCGAAACATTCATAAACGTTCGAAGTTCAATTAATTAAAATTTTATTACAAAAATAAATATATAACTACCTTATAACAAAATGTTAATTATTATTTTGTATTTTTTTTTTCTTAGAATGTTGTGTTACCTAGTGTTACAGTCTATTCCTGTACCGTTTATCAAATTATGTTTAGCAGTTTCGACGTAAAATCGTTTCACACAAATACACCTAGGTACTTATATGGTTTTGTTCCAATTATACAATAATTCAGTCTCTTATTTATATCAGAACGTCTTAACACAATAATTCTAACATTCTAATACTCATCTATGAATTATCTTACAACGTATCTTATTTATCGAGGTCATACCCTCATAATATTTACATATCAATCTTTAATTACCCTATTAATATAAACAAATATATTAATTTTAAATTGCTAAACAGATACCGATACTTTTTCCTGTTAAATCTGCATTATTATGCAAGTTAATCTTCGGTATACTTGCTTACCCCTTTTCACCGACTTCATAAAGAGGAGGATGATATGATGATACTATGTTCGGATTTTTGTTTTATATTTTTATACTAGCTTTTACCCGCGGCTTCGCTCGCGTCACAAAAGGATAAAAAGTAGCCTATGTGACATATACCAATACACACAGCGCCATCTATACCAATACTTTTGTTTTCCCTCGGGAATATCAATTCTTCCGGGATAAAAAGTACCCTATTATTTAATCCAGACTTCTAACTTTACGTCTGCAAAAATTCAAAGCAATCGGTTTAGTAGTTACGGCGTGAAAGCGGAACAAACAAAACAAACTCACTTTCCAATTTAAAATATTAGTAAGGATTAGATTTCTTAAATATTTTACCGACTTCAAAAAAATGAGGTGCTCTGTTTGACCTGTATGTATGTATGTATATGTTTGTGCACGGTTATCTTGTTATTAGCTGTACCGATACTGACGCGGTTTTTAGAACAGCGTTGGCTACACTTAAGAGAAGGTTTTAGTATAGGTATTAAACTGTCAAACACCGCAAGGACACCGGTGACCGCAACCTATTGTTCTTTAATCTTATACTATTATATAAAGCGGAAGAGTTTGTTTGTTTGTTTGAACGCGCTAATCTCCGTAACTACAAGTCTGATTTGAATAATTCTTTTTGTGTTGGATAGTGCATTTATCGAGGATGGCCATAGGCTATAAAACATCACGCTGCGACCAATAGGAGCTGAGCAGAGCGTGTGAAACCGCGCGGAAGTAGCTAGTTGTGTCTATAATAACGGTACTCAAAGGGTTAACCCATAAATCACCAAGCGGTCACCGGTGACCGCTTTCCACTAATATTACATTACATTATAGACCTTATTTCTAATGTTTAGAGAATACTTTTGTATGACCAAATTTAGGGGATGGATATCAACGGGTTTTAACCGACCTCAAAAAAGTGACGGTTGAAATCGGATTCTTTAAACGTAGTCTGTAAAATAATTACTGCCTCATTGGCCAAGTGGTCGCAAGTGCGACTGCCGGGCAAGGGGTCTCGGGTTCGATTCCCGGGTCGGGCAAAGTATTACTGGGTTTTTCAAAAAAATCCCAGTAGTAGCACGGAGTCTGGAATTGTGCCCGGTATATGGCAATAGGCTCACCCCCTATTACATGGGACTCATAACATAAATAGTGAAAAGTGGGTGTTACATTGTACAGTGGCATAATGTACACCTCTGCCTACCCCTTCGGGGATAAAAGGCGTGATGTTATGTTATGTTATGTAAAATAATTATTTTTATATTAGTAACACATAAGTATTTGGCCACTCGCCTGGTGGTAATCGATGATGCTGTCTACGTATTTTTTTAAGCAGTTAGGTTCCCCGTGACATGCTGTCTACGATGGATCACGTCCGCGTCGTCCCATAACCAACCTATTCAATCGGGCCTTGAAGATACTAATATAAGAATAATATAATAAGACGGTAATAATTGTCATTATTACCATCTTGACTTGTATGTACGGATGGCCTCTGCCATCCGGGCAGACTATATTGACTCGGGCCTTGAAGAGACCCTTTGAGAAAAATGGCGTGATTTCGTGCTATAATCAGCTGATTCGGTTTAGAGATTCTTCACTGTTTGTACTTCAGTAATTATTAAAAGTGAGGGTGATTGAACTTTAAAGTTTTATACAGGAAGGTCACAATTGTTACCTACAACATTAGTTACTTTTTACCTTTTCGGTAATGAATGACATTACGTCGCTTGAATTTACAAGTTATATTATATCGTCGAATATGATTCCTGTTTTATCCCATTGCAGTATTTGATTGGGATAAAAACTCTATCACCTAAGTCAGCCCATACGCTGCCTGTGCTGTATACCATATTTCATCAAAATCCGTTCAGTAGATTCAGCGTGATTGACGAACAAACATCCAGAGAAATAAACTTTCATTTGGTTAATATTAGTGTGAAGTTAATATAGTAATCGTTTATTAGATGGTGACTGCACTGTTGGTGCGGTGGCTGGGCAACCGGCTGCCGTGCAACGTGTCGCGGGTTCGATTGCACGGAACAACACTTTGTGCGATCCACAAATTGTTGTTTCGGGCCTGGGTGTCATGTGTATGTGAACTTGTATGTTTGTAAACGCACCCACGACACAGGAGATAATCCTAGTGTGGGGCAACGTTTTTTTATAAGAAGAAGAAGAAGAGATGTATAAACTTTATATGTGTTTATTCAATGGGGGTAGACAGTAACAACAAAGCATTGTGTACTACGAAAACTATATGCTCATTGCACTGTACCTATATAGCTTCACTGAAATCACACAATGAGTCGGTAGCTGGTTAGAAGATGTTCAGTATGTTTTCTATGAGATCTGTGTACCAACTATAATTTTAAAGACTTTTCCTAGTGTTTACCTATCACCCACATTATTCAAATAATTAAAAAAAAATCTCTACCGAATCTCACTTAATCTCAGAAAGTACTAATCAAATTTTGATGCAGTTATCATCAAATTGATTCTAGTGAAGAGTTTTTGATTAACATAACATAACATCACGCCTTTTATCCCCGAAGGGGTAGGCAGAGGTGCACACTGAAGTAACACCCACTTTTCACTATTTATGTTATGAGTCCCATGTAATAGGGGGTGAGCCTATTGCCATAAACCGGGCACATTTCCAGACTCCGTGCTACTACTGAGATTTTTTTAAAAACCCAGTAATACTTTGCCCGACCCGGGAATCGATCCCGAAACCCCTTGCCCGGCAGTCGCATTCGCGACCACTCGGCCAACAAGGCAGTCTTTGATTTTTTTTTTTTTTCTTTTAATAAAACGTTGCCCCACACTAGGATTTTCTCCTGTGTCGTGGGTGCATTTACAAACATACAAGTTCACATACACAATGACACCCAGACCCGAAACAACAATTTGTGGATCACACAAAGTGTTGTTCCGTGCGGGAATCGAACCCGCGACACGTTGCACGGCAGCCGGTTGCCCAGCCACCGCACCAACCGTGCAGTCAATTTATTTATAATTAACAACAATATAGACTAACAGTATTATATCTACCAAATCGTCTACATTTCACTAAATACACAATTAAAATATTTATGTAAGTACATATAACTAACTAACATTAGGTACAATAATAAGATCAAATACATTTAAATATTTAAGTCATAAAATAAGAAAAACCCAACAATAAAAACCGACAAACAATTTAAAAAACGAATGAACTGCCTATTTATTCTATAATTAAAAAACGTGATACCTAATTGTGGGTAGAAATATATTTTGGTTTACATATCCCGGTTTTATTATAATTGGGTAGTTTCCAGAGTATCAACATTAAAAATCTAATTAGTCCGTCAGTTAAATAATGAAAAAATATTAGACACGTATTTTTTTATTTTCTCGTATTAAGTTGCAATACTTACTTAGATGAAATGGCGCTAAGTTTAGGAGTGAGAGGTCGTTACGTCATAACGTGCTACAAAATGTAACACGCTGTGACGTCACACGATATTTCGGATTAATATATCGTCGAAAGTATTTAATTTTGTGAGAAAAGGAAAAATACGTGTCTAATCTTTTAAATTAATGTAATTTAAATTAAAAATTAAAATTTAGGAAACTACCCTATTCTACTTTTGTTCATACTCTTATCACGAATACATTATCATACTCAATATATGTAAAACAAATATGAATTTAATCAGCATGTACTTATTATGTTCACTTGATTTGTAAAATGTTCGAATAATACCGATTCTTGTACTCTTGTAGCTAATCGATTGTATGTGTGTATTATTCGCCATTCGCTTGTATAGTTGTATGTTGCAGGATTTTTTATTTATATAACACACTTTAATACGTGACCTCTGCGAAATTTGTTTGGATAATGCTGCTGGCAGTTACGTCATTTTTATCATAACATAACATAACATCACGCCTTTTATCCCCGAAGGGGTAGGCAGAGGTGCACACAGAAGTGACACCCACTTTTCACTATTTATGTTATGAGTCCCATGTAATAGGGGGTGAGCCTATTGCCATATACCGGGTACATTTCCAGACTCCGTGCTACTACTGAGATTTTTTTTAAAAACCCAGTAATACTTTGCCCGACCCGGGAATCGAACCCGAGACCCCTTGCCCGGCAGCCGCACTTGCGACCACTCGGCCAACGAGGCAGTTTTATCTTTATATTCGTTTTATATTTAAGGCATTTTTATCTTTGGATATTAAATAACAATATTAAGTTTTTTTTTATTAAAAGAGGGTTTATTCGAAATACAACTGAGTCACACTCATCGGATAATTTTAACAATTGACTTGAAAACTCTGAGTTACCTAATTCTGAGTGTTGATTTTAACTTAATTGGGAATAATGGACTAATATTTAAGCATTATTTTTAACACACTTTTTGATATGCAATTGAAGGTTTTTGAAGACTGTTATAGATATTCATATAGAATTAGCAAAAACTGGAGGACGATTTTTTATAAGAACTGTAGGTACTAAATAATTTCTTCATTCCTAGCTTGTCTCTTAAGATAAGGTACTGGCATAATATACTTCTAAGTATCGAGATGGATAAGGAGTCATCTGCCCCACCCAATCCAAATTAAATGAAACTTATAAATAGTCGATAGTGATATCGAATTTTCGCTTTTATTCTTATTCTAATAGGGTATAATAATAGCTGTTACTTTTTATTTTGTTTCCAATAAGAAATATGCTTTTCTATATTAGTTTTTCATAAATGTTTTTACGTTTGTAGCATAAATATCGTTTTTTAGTTGTAATAATCAAAAGTTAATGATATTTTTTATTTTTATCATTTTGCCGGCGCTTGCCGAGGTATAAATATAGATATGACAAGTTTAACACTATTTATCATACTCATTCAATTGCACTATTCAAAATACTATTATAATAATCGAACTTAATTCCTAACACGTATTATTTCGGTTAAATATTGTACTAACCGTTATAAAATTAATAAGGTACTTTTCAAAATCATTTTTGTAGGTAGACGCTTTAAACTTAAAAACCGGTACATTACTTAGAATTATACAGTAACATCTAAACATTAACATAATAACGATTTTTCCTTAACGAAAACCTTAAAACAAACATCTTAAAATACAAAATAATTAGCAAAAAGTCCACTTACGTCCATTTACAACGCAGGCACTGAAACCCAAAATGGCCACGAATATTAAATTCATTTTTATTTTTTATTACTAAATTATTAATTTAAATTTTCGAATTAAGAATAGGTATCACAGTTTCATTATACACCGTCACTACACGACCGCTTCACTCCGTGGTCCGGCCGACTGTGTTCGTAATTCGAATCGTCCATACATTTTAGACTCCTACAATCTTGCACGGTCATCGCGTAGTGCAAAATAAACAGGGAATTTTCACCTCTATTGTAATAGCGAAAAGGCTGAGAATAGTAAATCAGTTTTTAGCAATGATGACGAACTTGTGAGCTTAACTGGAATTGCTAGACTTCACGTAGATTCTTGGAGTGACCTGTACGTACGGACCAAGATGTTTTTAGGAATATAATTGTATAGTATTAAGTTTTTTTAAGGGGAGAAAATCATCGAATGACTTCTCTCGCCTCGGTGAGGCGGGAAGGAGTATCAGACTCTTACTGACTAAAACCCACCCCGTTCCTACTCCTGCACTTCGAGCCGGAGCCCCGGTAACTCGTTAGGTTCTCCGCCGCTCCGATTATTTAGTATTTAGGGTTATACTTATAGTGATATTATAAGAGTTTATTACGAAGTTACCGGTTTGTTCAGAACGATGTAGGGGTATTTCGGCTCTCTTGGCTTAAAGTTTGCAGTGCCTACCCGGACTTTGACATCAATTTTGGTATTTGTTATTACGTTGAAACTAAATAACTCATACAATCAATTTGGTATCGATCTACAATCTGTAAATTGAGGCTGATTTTTGGCATTAGAATTTCGGTTCCAAATCTAGATCTCGCAGATTTAGATATCTCGGTAGGTCGGCTATTAATTTTGCCCTTAAGCTTCTCTCCGTGTGAGAAGTGGCCTTTGGTTAGCTGTAGCCACTTATAGGCTGTTGCTAATGATGAAACTTCTTCGCTCTGTATCAGTCACTTATCCCAAGCAATTAGAGAATGAAACATCCTTACTAATATTTGTATTGTAGCTTTCCTGAGACATACTTGCTTGAAACTAGTCGAGTTCGTCGTCGAATTACTTCATGAGTAAGCCGAAAACATAATAATCCTTACTAATATTATAAATCGGAAAGTGTGTTTGTTTGTTTCTTCCGCTTTCACGCCGTAACTACTAAACCGATTGCTTTGAATTTTTGTAGATGTACAGTTAGAAGTCTGGATTAAGGTGGATGGATGATGGTCTCAACTGCCATTTTGTCGCTAGATGGCGTAACATCCACAATTTGGAACATTTTCAATTTTTACGGCTAAGTTAGAAATCTTTAATAGATAACACTATTGTTCGCGACACCTAGGGCATTAACTTGATTTTTTCAGATAGTCATTGTGCTTGTTATCTGGTTTCATACAAAGATTACTACAAAATAAAGATTTTGCCGCTTGACTTTACTTTTTACACACACATGCAAAGTAAATAGTAGTAACTTTCGACACCACTAGATGTCGTTATACTATAAAAATATTAATTTAAATACTTGAAATTATGTCCCTATTTCTTATTAGTATAATAATTGGTCTAAGTATACTTTTGTTTCTAGACTCGATATCTTTTCAACTTAGCAAATTATTCATATAAATTATTTTAGGTAATAAAGGTACACTGTACTTATATCCCCTACTACAGTACGTACAGGTAGTAGTTAGTAGTAGTAAGGTAGTAATATACCCTATACCTAATAAGTTGTTGATACGTGAATGAACCTAAATTGTAATGTATAAATAGCGACTTTACTAAATAAATAAATGAAAGACTATTTATTCCATTGTAAAGCTTTTTATTGTACCTTACTATAAATTAATAAGATTTATTTAGTAAAACAGGGTTAATATTTTCATAAAAATAATCGTTTTATTTACTCTCACTACATTAACTTAGATAGTTTCCATTTGGATTCAAACCATCGAGTCATACCACCACACGAATATAACATCACGCCTTTTATCCCCGAAGGGGTAGGCAGAAGTGCACATTATGCCACTGTACAACGTAACACCCACTTTTCAGTATTTATGTTATGAGTCCCATGTAATAGGGGGTGAGCCTATTGCCATATACCGGGCACAATTCCGGACTCCGTGCTACTATTTTTAAAAACCCAGTAATACTTTGCCTGACCCGGGATTCGAACCCGAGACCCCTTGCCCGGCGACTGCCGGCGTGCGACTGCACTTGCGACCACTCGGCAACGAGGCAGAATATAACATAATTTTTTAAATATTTAGATATTTACAATTATGATTTTGAATTTAGTATTAGAAAGAATTATGTATGTACATTACAATATCAATAACATCATACGTAAGATTGTAAGAATCTTACATAACAACACACAAGTGGTTGCTAGCTAACTATAACATTTATTTATCTTTCAAGAATACCTATTTATTATACAATTTTGAACTTCAATAAATATGAAATAAATATAAAATGTTTTACAATTGAATTGTTAGGCTGGTAACTAAATTAACTACACAATAAAATCTTATGGACTAACAAAATAACAAACTATACATCGCTACGTGCAAAAATAGCTTATTAATTATTCTATAATGTTCCCACTGCTGAGACTCAGGCCTCCTCTGAACTGTGGTGCTGAAATAATTTACACAAAGCAAAGTGTCGGCTTGGATTCGAACCATAGACTCGTACCACCATACAAAGATACTTAAAAATATTATAAAAAAAAGTCTTCTTTTCTACGCGCTACTTTTTGCAGTCGCCGCCGCCGCCGCCGCCACCGCGCCATATCAGTCTTCTGCTTGTCACTTTTTACTTCCATTTATGTAATTTCCGTGCAATCTGAATCAAATGCTGGAAGACGTAGTTTTCGCTGCAACAAATGAATTTACAGTTTTGTTAGATTATTCTTACTAAAGCTACACCTCAGAGACCTGCAGAATAAGTTAGGAAATGAGTAAGACTTATATTTTTATACCTTTCAATTACTTGATGTCTAGACATTTAGCATTTTTCTCAACTCTTCTCAAAATAATTTCCGGCAGTACACATGTTTTAAAAAATGTCACCAACTAAGGCATCATAGCACTGATAAATTCCTCATCCCGGTTAACTTCTATGACAGTCAATGGTTGGGTGACAGATATAAAGCAAATGAAGTAACATTTATTCATTTTGGTAACTCGCAATTGACCCTGGACCTAGAATCAAAATAATAATAGCTGTTAAAAAGAAACAATCCAAGAACTAAATTATTTTTATACATAAATACCAAGAAATATATGATATTTGATACTTACTTGATAATAATAATTATGCTTTTTGTTCATAACTAAAACATCATTTTCCAAATGAATAGGAAAATTTCTATTTTCTGATGCTTCTCGAATATTTTGAGATTTCCTTCCCAAGGAGGGAAAACATTTTATTTCCACTATAGTATTTTCTGCTTCTATAATACCTGTAAAAAAGAAAAGTTTTTAGTCCTACGCTACTGAACCACATTTATAAAATTCACGCAACACAGGCAAAAACTAGTTATTTGTATATTTTTATTATTGATGAATTTTACCATCAGGGCTAGCTGCTAAGAATCCAAATTCTTCATCAATGAAAAGTCCTGATGGCCTGACAGTTTTGCCATATTGTTGGATAAACATGCTCCTTGCAACATGTTCATTTTGTTGTCCATACATCATATCTTTAGTACAAATATTATTTTTGTAGAGAATGCATTTCATATGATTGTGACATGGTGTGGCATTACGACGTTTGCAAACCTAAAATGAACAAAGTGACAATCATTATTCTTGTGCTGGCTTGTGCTGTGGCTTCTTAGAAAGTAAGAAACAATAAAGGAGCGTTAAAGTATTACGTAACGCAATTTGAAGATTTTAGGCTCTCCCTCCTCCCATGTAACGCAGCGTAACGTTTTTCTGCACCCCCCTTCCCCTCCCTAAACGTTACGTAACATTTAAGTGACCATTAAAGTCACAATTATGTTGAATAAAGTATAATATATAGAATTTGAAAGATTCTAATTCTCTAGCTTTTTTATTAAAATAAAAAAATGTTACGTAACGCGTTTATTAATAACTCCTCTCGCCTTTGTAATGCACCGTAAGGCGTAACGTTCGGCAAGACCGCCCTCCCCCCAAATATCGTTACGCTTGAATGCTCCCTAAGAGGATGGCTGATAATATAGCTTACCATTCCAAACTGGCTTGCTGTGAGACGGTCAGATCTGTATGAGAGATACTTTTCATTATCATGTTGACCCACAGTCTGCTTTTCAATTAGTACTACTTTTTGTGTATCTTCTTGAAATTTAAGCAATCTCACTTCACAGAGCCGTTTTAATTCTAGCTCATTAATATCGACAGGGTCACTTGCTGCTGGGCCGTAGTCCTTATCAGGTTGAGTTTTATTTTTTTCAGTAAAAAGCCGTTTTCGAGTCATTTTCTGTTGGCGCAATCTACTTCTCTCTTTTTGATGGACATATTTTTTAAAATATTGTCCAGGGCTCTCTGTTGTCTTTTTTTTCCATGCAGTTTGATGCCATTTATGTCCTACAGAATGAGACAATCCTGAAAAGCCAAATCATAGTCACATACATGTCTGTTTGCAACCTAAGTTTTTATTAATGACCATTGAAAGTTCCGTATTAAGTAATCAAAAGTTGAGAAAAACTTCTTTATAAAGGAGAGAAGAATACATAGATCATGTAGGTTGCTAGAGATATCATATAATTATTGTTTTAAAATATCAATGAAAAACTCATTTACCTGCTACATGAACACGCAGCTGATAGGAGCCTCCTTTTCCAAGGCTGAGACGTTTTCCACAGATAAATTTATTAATGACACTCATAAAATTTTCTGCAACATTTGTCGTTTCGTTAGACAACCGCCTGGCTTTCAAAGCGATTCTTTCATTTGCAGCATAAATAAGAGCCCAGACCTCTGGTGCTGTATTTCTTAGGATTTCTACTTGGTTGTCTTGCTGTTTATTCTCGTCAGGTGGTAATTGCTTCACTGAACAGTAATATTCCTTACATTTTTCATGCTGTCCAAATACATGAAGTGGACTATTCCTTAAATCATCAGCCATTGAACCTGACTCATTGCTGTTGTGAACAATAATCTTTCTCGCTACCAGTGTCAATTTCATCAATTTAGGCTTCAAAATATTTCGTCCATACAAAGGGAGCTTCGTATTACCTAAAATCTTTAAAAAAATATTAAAACATAGGAAGATAAAAATCTTTTTGAAAATAATATCTGACTTCTAAAACAAATACAACAAAAAATCTGGGATTCCATTATCAAATCCTTATTTGACCACTTCAGATGTATACTCTTTCAAATAAAAAAACAATTTTGAAAACCAGTGGGCAATTCGTGGAGTTCGGTGGACAAACATAAAAAATACAGTCGAATTAATAACCTCCTCCTTTTTGGAAGTCGGTTGAAATCCTACTGTAAGTGAAAAATTTATCAAATATGTATATATGAAATATGTACAGAAAAATGACTAAACGGATATGGATGAAATTAGACACAAAGATATTTTATAACTACGACATAGATTTACTATACATTTTAACACGTGCAGACTGCCTCGTTGGCCGAGTGGTCGTAAGTGCGACTGCCGGGCAAGGGGTCTCGGGTTCGATTCCCGGGTCGGGCAAAGTATTACTGGGTTTTTAAAAAATCCTCAGTAGTAGCACGGAGTCTGGAAATGTGCCCGGTATATGGCAATAGGCTCACCCCCTATTACATGGGACTCATAACATAAATAGTGAAAAGTGGGTGTTACTTCTGTGTGCACCTCTGCCTACCCCTTCGGGGACAAAAGGCGTGATGTTATGTTATGTTATGTTTAACACGTGCAGAGCCGTAAGTAAAAGCTAGTGTAAAATCATTATTTATAACTCTAAGGAGTGGTTGTTTACCTTGTAAAGTGCACTCGTGTAGTTTTTTATAACATGATTCTTGCATTCAATTTTCTTTATTTGGTTTCCATAAGACACCTTTTCTTTCAAATTAGCAAACACTGAAGAATCGCCATCTCCTATAAAACTTAGGTACCGAAGATTAGTTAGTTGATAAGCTTCAGTCTCTGAATCGGGTTGTGGCCAATCAAAATCCACAGTCTTTGCTTGCTCTGTAACAGATTCAACTGTATTGGAGCTAGAGCTGCAGGCTATGGCTTCGTATCGAATTTCTGGTATACCACGCGAATAGGTTTTGGGCGTATCGTCAGCTATCGAAAGGTTGGACAGCTGATGATCTTGAGTTGTATGTGAACTGAAATAAAAGATAAATAAATGAAATAGGTACACAATGTTGAGAGGCAGAAGAATATTGATAGATCTGTAGGTACCTAATTACAACAGAGCAGTCCACGGTTCTTTCCACTATCTTCTGTTTCTTGTTACGCCATGCTTCCACCCGGCTGCAGTTTATTAAAATTTGCTCAATACATATTACTATTTGTAACTAACCTTATCGAGCATACAACCATAACGATCTTTTCTTTTTTTTCATAGTAAAGGAAAAATGGCGGTAAAAGAAGACTGGAACATGAACTAATGAGTATCAAATAAACTCCACTCACGTAAATCTTATGGGAATCTGATTTACTCACTATAAATCACTAGAAGAACTTTCATGATGTCTTTTGAATGCGGCTTGCACCTTTTTCCGTGATTTTCGCGGCCCTGAATACTTATGTCGTATATACGCAAGTTTATTAGTCGGGTTCATCTTAGGCAGTTCAGTTGCAATTCAATCTGTAATCAAAAAGAATAATTAAAAACAACAGCAAATGTATCTTATTTATAAAATGTTTCAAGAAATTTGTATTATTCAGAAAAAACACCACCATCAAGCAAGCTGTCAAGTGCAGTCAAGAGTCAGTTAAGCTCAGTGTTGCCAACTAATATAAAATCTACTAAACTACTATTAAAATTGTCAAAATTATACTAAATATATAAAACTATGCTAAAAAAAATCTCTTACGTTCTTTAGTGAGAAATAAAACGTCTTTTAATTTTGAATCTTTCATAATCAAGAAAATTTGTGTAAGAAGCGTCAATAAACAAAAACTATAATACAAGTAGGGAGTCTTGTTGTTATACGTACTGGTGTTTATTAATATAAGTTTTTTTAAATTAATAATATACATGTTAAAATATCCCGTTTAAGTTCTAATGATACTGGTGTTTATTGTTTCGTCTGGATTTCATGATAAAGTATCTTCCGAGCCCCCTTTCTTTAATAAAAAAACTTCGTAGTAAATTGGTGTTTCGTTGCTAAATTGGTGTCCAGATTCTTAAATATTATACAAAGATATTAAATTTCGCGTTGAAGTTATAGTAACACCACATTTGTTTACCATTTATTTTATTGAAATTTCAATGCGTACTATTTTTATTTTTGAATTCTTAGCAAAGAACGATCTTTTAAAATGTATGGTACGATCTCCTAAAAATAAAGTTGGCAACCCTGCTTGACGCAATTTGTGTCTGCTAATATTACTATAAAATAAACAATTAAGAAATATCAAAGTGGTTTGTCTGTGTGTTGACTAATCTTGCTAGATTCACATGAATTAAATATGATTTAATCAATAAATTTACGCGATGCCTACGTTTCACTATTGTGTAGGTAGCTTCGCTGATTAGTGATTAGTTATAAATAACTTACTTATACATCAAATTCTATTCTCTGATTTTATTTAACCCACACCAATGGATTAGTAGCTAAGCGTATCAGAAAATGTGTTATCAGTATCTACTTACATACATTACAAAGATTTTTAAAGATGATCAAGGAAGACGGCATGCGGTAAGACCCCTCTTTGAGGAGTAGCTGGAGAGACGTCACGGCGTCCTGACCGATCGGTTGACGCAAGTTCTCACCAGACCGAGGGCAGATCGTAGAGATAATTTTTTCACTTTATGTAAACCATTATTTCTCATTCCATGATAATAATATTTTAAAAATCATAAAATGTTAATTCCGCGGGCAAACCCGCGCGCCCGGCGCTAACTTGCTAGAAACACATTTTTCTGGAAACTATTCGCAAGTTGTCAAGACTCAAGACATCACGAATCGACGGAATGGCAACAGCGCACGATCTCAAAGTCGCATTCATGCGTCATTCGGTAGTAACCTTGGCGCTTGTTTGAATTTTCGAACAGCGCCATCTATTATGAATGTTTACGAATTGCAAACTCTTAACACAACAGCAACCAAATTTCTCGGTGGTTCTATAAATTTCTGTCAGATGGTGCGATTCAGGTCACTCACACATGCAAAGATATTTTCGTTTTTTATTGGGTCTAATTCTCCTAGAAATACTGTTTTTTATATAAAATTTGGGCCATACGCGACCATAATACATTATAAAGTCTCAGTATGTTGCTTTCATTCTGCAGAAACTATTTATTTACGGAGATTTCTACACCTGTAAAATGTATGGCAAGGTATATCTAGGCATTCACCTTAAATAATAGGGTACTTTTATCCCGGAAAAATTTGATATTCCCGAGAGAAAAAGAAATTATTGGTATAGATGGCGCTGTGTGTATTGGTATATATGTCATAATATAAGCTATTTTTTATCCTTTTGTGACGCGAGCGAAGCCGCGGCTAAAAGCTAGTTAATCATAAAACACAAATCTAGACAGCCCCTGAAGTCACAATTTGTGTCTTAAAAAAGGAATCATGAAATCGCTAAAAAATAATTTTTATACTATGTATTTTAAATATGTGTAAAGAATGCCTTCTTTCTATCGAACTGGACAAAGAATTATTTTTATTTTGCAGTTTTAGAAAATTCTCAGTTGTGACATGAAGTTTGGAATTGTACCTGGTTCCTAGATAACATAGGAAACGATAACATAACTGACCAAAAGTGGGTATTAGATTATAATCTGTGGGTACTTCTTTTTTTGTGAGTGAAAAATTATCGAATAAAGCGAATCCTCCCGTCCTTGGTGAGACGAGAGGGCGTGTCAGACTCTTACTGACTAAAAACCAACGTTCCAACTCCTGCTTCCGGGAGCCATGGTATAGGTAATTCTGGTCATAATAGGGATAACAGGGTATAAAAATTACAAATCTAATTAGTCCGTCAATTAGGTAATGAAAAATATTAGACACGTATTTTTTATTTTGTCGTATAATAAAACAATACTTAGATAAAACGAATCAAAGTTTAGGAGTGGGGGCTAAAATGTCATTTTAGAGTATAAATCGTACTCAAAAGTGACGTCATGCGATATTTAAAATCAATGTATCTTCGAAACGGTTCGTTTCCGTAAGAAAATACGTGTCTAATGTTTTTAAACAATCTACCAGACGGACATGAAATAAAAATTAGTCATCTACCCTATTGTGTTCACTAGGTACTTTTTTTTTCTAGGGGTCTCGGGTTCGATTCCCGGGTCAAGCATAGTATTACTGGGTTTTAAAAAAATCTCAGTAGTAGCACGGAGTCTGGAATTGTGCCCGGTATATGGCAATAGGCTCACCCCCTATTACATGGGACTCATCACATAAATAGTGAAAAGTGGGTGTTACTTCTGTGTGCACCTCTGCCTACCCCCTCGGGAATAAAAGGCGTGATGTTATGTTATGATGTTATATGATAAGAAGTGAGATTATGCACCTCTGCCTACCCCTTCGGGAGTTTATTAATGTTGATGTGACAATGATCCCAATATACAACGGAAATTCATTCATTCATTATTATTTATAAACATTTTAAAAATATGCATCATAATTTAAATTATCAAGGAGAATTGATAAGTAACAATAAACTGATGTTGTTTTCCAGTTACCCGCTTGCGCATGCGTAAAGATAAATTCGTAGTATTATGATTTAGTTATGAATTAAGTGAATCCCTGTTTACCTATGGTTTTCAGTTACTGGATAAGGGTATCCGCTTGATAAATGTCACGTATTACATAGTATCATGACGATTATTCTTTTAAGTAAAAGCAGCGGTGTACATATTGGATACGCCGTGGTGGCCCGGAGGTTAAGACGCCCGCTTCTCATGCATGAGGGTGAGGGTTCGAAACCTATCAACGGCAAGTACCAATGTGACTTTTTCCGAGTTATATGTACTTTCTAAGATTATTAAGACAGCACTGACAAACGGTGAAGGAAAACATCGTGAGGAAACCTGGACTTATAATTTCTAATTATTAGTTTGAAATCGCCAACCCGCATTGAACAAGCGTGGTGATTAATGCTCAAACCTTCTCCGTGTGAGAAGAGTCATTGCTCAGCAGTGGGCATTTATAGGCTGTTGATAATGATGATGACTTATTGGTTATATTGTAACACCATACATTATATTTAACCCGAGCCCAAATGAAAACATTTTTCATTCTACGGTTTCTGGTAGATAAATGTTAGAGTGAGACCTCTAGAAGTACAGCATCCTCTAAATTTCTGGTGACCTAATTGCGTTGCTGAAGTCGCTGGATAGGCTTGGGGATATAAGAAACCTATAGATAGCGTGGTTATGCATAATTTACCGTCGTTGTCAACTTCTTAGCTTCACCTCTTTTCGCCTGATCAAGTGTTCATTGCTATGTGTTCAATGCACACACGCCGCTCATGAGCAGTACGCTGACTGCTCATGAGTAGCCATGAGCGGTGCGATGTAGACTTACCACCTTACACAAATACTCAACTCAAATACATCGTTAAATTCAAAATTACATTATTCGACAGTTTCGGTAATTGAGTCCTAATCGAGTGTTTACAAACAAATATTACAAGGTTACATAACTTTTTGATCGTTAAAGAGGTTAATAGAAGTGAGTACTAAATGTAACACCTACTTTTCGCCCCCTTTGGCACAGTTTAAATACCTTAGATATGAAACCCGGAGCTGCGGACAACCTTACGGGTTACCGGGGCTTCAGCTCTAAGCAGAAGTAGGAGCGGAGCGGTTTTTAGCCAGTAAGAGTCTGACACTCCCTCCCGCCTCACCCAGGCAGGAGCAGTAATGCGATGGTTTTTCCCCCTTAAAAAAAAATCCTCAAAAAGTATATTGTAATATTTCTGAATAGGGTGGTAAAAGTGCTCCGGTGCTATACCGTCACTTATGTATTTCGGGGGCCCGCGCGCAACTGAAAAATGAAATGTTGTTTGTGCACGTGCACAAACAACATTTCATTTTGCCATTCATACTATGTGTTAATAGTTATAAGGAACAATGGGTTTGATATGTTAATTTTAACCAAAAACCCTAAATAAATTAAATAAAAAAAAAAGTGCAGCCATTCACAAGTTATGCGCATACAGACATTCCGTCGTATCATTTTTATTAAATTGTTTATTTGTATAATGAATCATTTGGTCAAGAATTTGCATAGTTGTCAAGAATACTGACTTATTCATACTTTTAATATATGTATATGTTATTCCCCGATTGTATTACATAGGTACTTGTACTTGGTATTGTGTATTGAAACTGACCTCAATAAACATGGAGATGTGATGTC
Source organism: Spodoptera picta (assembly GCA_038387885.1). Classification (NCBI taxonomy): domain Eukaryota; kingdom Metazoa; phylum Arthropoda; class Insecta; order Lepidoptera; family Noctuidae; genus Spodoptera; species Spodoptera picta. The sequence goes on from JAZHFQ010000648.1 coordinate 66,353, forward strand.
TACCTCTATATCGTGTGGTAACAGCAAAGAAGAATAGTCACCACCTCTACTCTTCCCGTGGGTGTCGCAAGACCTATCTCAATCTTTTGATGAAGATCGATTTTTGATATCAGTTCTATAGAATTCTTTGCCAGAGCATTTATTTCCTGAAGAGTATAACCTGGGTGTTTTCAATTATTAACACAATTATACCTCCATAATTATTATAAGTACTTAGTACATTCATCATCAACAGCCTATAAATGCCCACTGCTGAGCAAAGCCTCTTCTCACACGGAGAAGGTTAGAGCGTTAATCACCACGCTTGCTCAATGCGGGTTGGCGATTTCAAACTTATAATTAGAAATTATAAGTCCAGGTTTCCTCACGATGTTTTTCCTTCACCGTTTGTCAGTGGTGTCTAAATAATCTTAGAAAGTACATATAACTCGGAAAAAGTCACATTGGTACTTGCTGTTGGTAGGTTTCGAACCCGCACCCTCATGCATGAGAAGCGAGCGTCTTAAACCTCCAGGCCACCACGACACTTAGTACATTAAATATGTAGAAAGAAAGGAAGAATTAAAACATTATTTCACGCCAAATAACAAGTGGCATGTACAAATAAGTCATTGTATTCGTAGGTACTGATGGATACATGTCCATGGCCATGGTCTGCCGCGAAATGGGACCAGTTCAGCATGTGCAAGACAAGGCCTTGCGCTGGTATTCTACTGGCCCCTTAAGTGATTCGCGGACGAACAAGCCACCAAATAGATATTAACGGTTTAGATGACATTAATTAAGTAAACAACCATAATAATTTAACAAAATAAATGAAGAAATAAAAAAAGGCACAACTGGACAGTTTTTTTTTGTTTTCAAACGTTGCCCCACACTAGGATTTTCTCCTGTGTCGTGGGTGCGTTTACAAACATACAAGCTCACATACACAATGACACCCAGACCAGAAACAACAATTTGTGGATCACACATAGTGTTGTCCCGTGCGGGAATCGAACCCGCGACACGTTGCACGGCAGCCGGTTGCTCAGCCACCGCACCAACCGTGCAGTCTAAGTTATACATTATATTATTATTGTATTATTAAAATACACATTTACGCGAAACGATTTCGATAGAGAAACCGCAACAAGGAAAATAACAAAATAAATCCTTTTGTTTTTGATAAACCAAGAATTTAATATGCTTAATATTATATTACTATATGTTAGAGTAGGTATTTTACGTATATTTTATGGTTTTAAAGACTAATATATGTGTGAAATTTTAAATAATATTCAGGAAAATTGATTAAAATTATGTGAAACTAATTATTTATTTTTCTTAAACACGTGCTGAATAATTATTTTAATAAATTAGCGTCACGCAATTTAAACCCCGAACAGGTTGACTGAGACACTTTTTACCAGCAATGGCAATGAGTCCCATGTAGGGTGAGCTTCGTGGTATTAAAAAGAATTACTATACCTAATTATATAAATGAATTCATTTTCAAGTTTTTGTCAAAATCCTCAATTTGAGCGCTGGCTGACATAGGCAGACATGTCATCTTCCTACCATACCTCTATATTTTGCCATTACAATAATTCTATCCCAGACATTCAACTCGCCAGACTACACTCACACACTATTCTAAACTTAGTTACTCGGCTTATTCACGTAAGTAACTGTTTGACAACGAACTTGAAATATTCGTCATCTTTAATTAATCACCTTAATTTTTTTATACAGAGACGTTTATAAGGTAAATTCTTGTTTACTAAATTATGACGTCATAACAATGTAAACAAATCTATTAAGATTGTTAAGTTACGTCAAACATGTTTCTTGAGGATCTAAATTATCTGTCCATCTACAGAACAGCTGTCAACTGTTTACGGTCGGGTTCTTAATCGGTTCATAATTGGTTGAATAATGGTTTACATTACCATGAAACACGTTAGGCAATACAAACATAACATTACATATTTCTCTCTCTGATAGGGAAGGAAACCGTGTACATTGTGATACTACTAATAGATAAGCATTAGACATTATTGAGTGTCCCATATTATGTACTGTACTTCTGTAATACGTAATGTAGATGTTACTACCTAACAATGATAATGTATGCATTAGTTTTATCCAGCGGTTTCGCCCGCATACTCAGGATAAAATGTAGCCTGTTTTCTAAACTTCTAGCTCTGTGACTAATTTCATTCATTAGATTTTTGCATGAAAGAGTATGAAAACATTCATCCAAAGTTTTGGAGGATATCCTCAAAATAACGGGTTACCAGGGCTCCGGCTCGAAGTGCAGGAGAAGGAACGTGGTGGTTTTTAGTCAGTAAGAGTCTGACACTCCTCTGACGCCTCACCCAGGCGGGAGCAGTCATTCGATGGTTTTCCCCCTTAAAAAAAATCCTCAAAAAGTATATTGTAATATTTCTGAACAAGGCGGTAAAAGTGCAATGGATAACTACATATTATGTTCTGATGATAATTGAATGTCCTTGTTCTGCCGCCCGTTCCTCTTACATGAGTGTGCGGGCTCGAAACTTACCAACGGCAAGTACCAATATGACATTTTCCGAGTTATAATATGTACTTTGTAAGGTTATTTAAACACCACTGACAAACGGTGAAGGAAAACATCGTAAGGAAACCTGGGCTATATTTTATAATATTATAAGTAGGTTTGAAATCGCCAACCCGCATTGAGCAAGCGTGGTGATTAATGCTTAAACCTGCTCCGGGTGAAAAGAGGTTTTTGGCCACTTATAGGCTCTTGATGACGTGTTGATGATGTGTTCTACCACGTAAATACATACCTGCATACTTAATCTTCCGCATCTACCCGTCCCAACACGTCATCAATTGCATACTCACCTACGTCATTGCAAATGCCAACACGGTACATTGCGGTTTCCATACTATCATTAGCTGTCGAGCGTTCGCCAGGTCTGACGTCAAATGAGATTTCTCTCAGAAACTGGATTCTGTGTGAAAAACGGAATGCAAGATGTGACGCAGATGCGAGATAAGACGCTGTAGCAAGCCTTGGGTAACCTTTTTCTAGCTGTCTCGACGTATGTATGTAATTACGAAATACATACCTACAGGAGAACATTAACTGATTCCTTTGCCCTAAGGGGATTTAAGAGCCGTCCCGCTCGACGCGACGGTAACCGACGGCTCTGTGTGGCGTCGTCCGTAATATCTAGTACATTACAACTGCTCAGTGTCGCGTCGCCGTCCCGTCCCGCCGCGCCGCGCCCGCTGTGTGCAGAGACCTTTACTCTTACAGATTTGTGTAACTTCCATCACATTCATGAGCAGAACAGGGATCAATAATTATTTAATGTCACCACTACAAACCCGTAGCTGTTAAATAACATTCAGAGTATAGAATATAAAGCTAAACTCAATACCATTTAGTTCATTAAATATCCACGCAATACGGATGCAATGGGCGCTAGTCTAATATCAATTCGATCGAAATTGGATCAAGAGTAACCTCGGGCTTAGCTTAATGATCTTCCTGGATCTATTGTTTTGATTCGACCTAATGTCAAGATATAAAAATATATTTTTTTCTAAATAAATGTTTTCTTTTCAAAATGAACTTTTTGACTTCCTCAACTGAATTTTCACTTTTTTTATATGACCAAGTCATAATAGCCTAATTATTATAACCTCCTTAATTTGTCTCTATAAAGAATCGAAACCAGTTTGACAATCTTATTCTTACTCCTGATCTTCTTGTAAATTAGTTCTAGGAAGATTTTATACGGCAGGGGTCAATTAAACATACATATTTAGCTGATGTTATTGTGTGGATAATAAAGTAATACACATGCGTACTACATACTAGATTTGCGAGTTTTACCGGTTAAGTCTGTCTTTTGTATACCAAGCAAAATGGCTTACATCAGACTATAAAGTTTTCTTCATAGATTTTCAACCTTATTACAAAACCTTAAAGTTGAATATCTACAACTTAAGGACAGTGGTGTGAATTTATTTTTTTTGTATCATATTTAAATGTTACTTTGTTATTAAACAACAACCCGTTAAAACTCGATCGAATTGGATTTTTTTTCTTGTTCGTCATTGGTAGTGGAAATATCAAGAAATACAATCCTACATTCCTACTGAAGCAGCTGGGAAAGATCTTGTTTTCAATTGATGGACTACTTACTTGTAATTAGAACAAGTGAACTATCCCGTTAGACTGGATTTGATTTGCGATAGTCCCAGTGGGTTTTACCAACTGGATTTTACTGGGCAACTGGTCTTAAAGTCCAATTAATTGCATGTACTTCAAAGAGGAAAATAGCTCAGCACATAGCTGGTGGAAAGTAGGTGTTACTTAGTGTAACTGCATGCAGTGTGTACCTCCATGTCCTTCTGCAGGTTTTTTAAGGAAATTTCCTCAAAGAAAATCCTTCTTTCAGTATTTCCTCTATTCAACGCTTTCGTTGTGTTTCGTCGTGTGAGTGAGGTTATCGGAGGCCGGTCGAGCCGGCCCCCATTCGTGCCGAAGCATGGCTGTCCCACACTTAAAATTTTTGTTGATGTACCATTCAATTAATGAATAAATATTTCAGCCATAGGACGTCCACCACTGAGCATAGGCCTCCCCCAAGGACTTCCAGACTTGTTTGATGTTGCAAACACATAATTTAATTTGTTTTGACATCGAATATTGTATAGTCATCTTGAAGTTTTCGTAGAATAAATACTATACAGTTAACCTTTAGTTGTCCAGTCGAAACATGATCGTACACGCAAATATGCGCCAATGAACATTCCGTTTTCCTCTTCCATAAGTACTTAAATAAACAAGCTCTCGACTGTAATTAGTAGATTTTCAACTGTACTGCAATGATATAAGGTTAAATATCTTATTACTTAAGAAAGGGTAGCTTGATCTGCTGCTGTGTTTACCTGATTTGCGTTCTTACAAAGAAAGTCAATTTTGTGTAATGAGATAAGGCCCTTGTTATGAATGACTTATTAGTAGTTCAGGAAGGAAAACCGTTTGACTTTTCCTCAAAAAAAGTTGTGATAGGTATATCGTGTATGCTTTGGGAGACAATGACCTTCTATAGTCATGTAATATCATTAGATGGGTATTCATTGATAAGATTTGTGTTTTTGCTCGTTAAGGAAAATTATAACTATAAGTTTGTAATTTACTGCCTCGTTGGCAGAGTGGTTGCAAGTGCGACTGCCGGACAAGGAATTCGATTCCCGGGTCGAGTAAAATTCTCAGGAGTAGCACGGTTTCTGGAATTGTACCCGGTATATGTCAATAGGCTTACCTCCTATTACATGGAACTCATAACATAAATAGTGAAAGTTGGGTGTTACATTGTACAGTGGCATTAGGTGCCGTAATGTGCACCTCTGCCTACGCCTGCGGGGATAAGAGGCGCAATGCGTATTTCACCGAGGACTTCAACGCAGTGGCGGCGCAACCAACAAAGTGTATACAGCTTTATACAGAGTCACAAACCTGATGGTCCGCTTGGTTGCGCAACCAACTTATAAGTACATTTTGTTGGTACCGGCGGCTGGTTATGCCCCTATGGTGTCCCGATGAAATATAGCCTTAATAATAGGTCCTGTCCAGCAGTGGGTGGGAATAGGCTGATGGCGATCTACAATGATGATTGTTCTATGTAAATTACCACTATACGGACATGTGTGTCATACTTGTAAATGATTTGCTGAATACAAAAAAGGCGACTAAAATTTTTTCTGTTAAAATGTAGGTCCTGAACATCATTACGCCATTTTGTTATACTTTGTTATATACGTGTTCAAAAGCAAGCCAACGGGATTCTAAAGAAAATAGCGGGGTTTTAAAAGCAGTAATTAACTAGACAATCGCTTGCCTCGTTAGTTTTTGCGTATTGCTTCCGACTTAAAGGTTGGTTAGAATTAATGAAACGTGTCCAGTCCATATTGATATTTGTATGATAGGTACATTCGTATCTATGTGTTCCATTTAGTATTTAAATTCAATATTTTTATCATGTTTTGTAAGAACCGACTGATTGACTACACATTAGGACGGAAATCTATGAATTTTAACCTTTTAGGGGTCGTACATAAAACGGCCATGCGACGTCGCATCGCAAATACATACATATGTATGTGCGAGCTCCCTCTACGCATCGCAAGAATTTGCGAATTGATTAGCATCGTGCATCGAAATCTTATCTTCACAAAATCTTCTTTGTTTCTTTTTCCTGTATCTCCTAAGCAATAACAGAAGTGCACACTTCTTTTTATGACCCATGTCACGACCTAGTTTTCTATTTAAAATACGTTTAGTACGGTTGACTGTCGTCGAAAGAGTGGTCATCCTGGGAGACGCCTTGTCACACGAAATCGTATCGCAGCAATTCGCACCGTAATTTTTCGCGTTCCGAATTCGCATGCCCTTAGATTGCTCTAACTCACCAGTCAAACGTGGATATTATGACGAACCCTCTTATGTAGAATATACTCATAGTTCAGCAGTGGGCTGTCACTATTGATTGGATGGAACTTAACATAGGTCATAATTGGTGAGGTTTCTGCCTAACCTAAACCCGATTTTTTTAAGGTAGGAAAATCATCGAATGACTTTTCCCATCTGCGTGAGGTGGGACGGAGTGTCGGTTTCTTACTAACTAAAAACCATCCAGTTCTTACTTCTGCCCTTCAAGCCGGAGCCCCGGTAACCGGTTAAGTTCTCCGCGGCAACCTAAACCCGATGGGTTTTGTTTTAACCCGACTGTAGGAAGAGGATTGCTTTTTACTAAAATAACTTTTCTTTTCATTCCAGCGCCCTAATGGCGCTGACGAATGGCGGCGTGGGACCTGTACTACTGGTGCACTAAGCCGAGAGCATGCGCGGGAATGCAAGCGTGCTCGAGCCGAACTTAGACGCCGTGTCACTGAGGCACAAAGACACGCGAGGAAGGCGAGGAGAGCGCCTCCTGATGCGAAGAGACGCGCTGATGTTTGCATGCAGGTGAGAATAATAACCAAAATATGGTCCATGAATTTTTTGGCAATGTCCTGTTGGTCCAGAAAGACGAGGTCGTGGGTTGTGGATGTTGTCTTAATTTAATCAGTTTTTATTGTTCTTTATGTACTTTGCTGATGTATGGCTATTAGAGAAAAGACGTGAAGTGGGTTAGATTCCTGAAAGTGAATAATTTGGCAATTCACACTTGACTCCAACGATGCTGCAATTCTAATCTAGTCATAATTTAATCCGGCTCGACGTGCAGGAGAAGGAACGGGGTGGTTTTTAGTCAGTAAGAGTTTGAAGGGTCTAAAAGCCTTTCAACTGGTTTTTATTCTAGTTAGAATCTGTATATATGAATGAATTTTCTTTCATGGCATACATATTATGTGAGAGAGCCTTCGACACGTAAGAGGATTGACCGGAGTTTTCCAGGTTCCGGCGTGAAACAACGCTTTTGTTGTGTTTCTCCTTCGTGACTGAGGTTCCTCCCTTGCCACATCCCCAGTCCCCAATGAAATGTATTTGTAACTCCTTTAGTGTAGAGGATGTCCATGTGAGACGCCGGTTGTTACTATCCGGTGACATTATTGCTTGGCAGCGTGTTGGTTCGGCTCCACTGGACAATACTCAAATGTAGTCAGTACCGTTCAGATTACGATAATAGGTAATTTAATATTTACTTTGATTCCGATGAAGGCAATCTATTTTTCTTGTGGCATCGAGCATTTCTTTCTTTATTTAAACAAGAGTATTTTTTTCTTGTATAGAAGCACTATTTTATATGGATTGTCAGTATACATATGTGAGGACCATGTCATATTTAAGATATTTGTTTTCTCTTGGTTTTGTTTTTTTATTATTTTAGTACGTTCTGTTATTTGTATGTTGCGTCAGGTACGTCTTTACATTATTCTCACATGTGTGTACAATATTGGAATATGTATCAGAGCAGTGTAAAACAGACTTTGTTTTATTTATTTATTTATTTATTTTAAAGCTTCATGCACAAAATGTACACAAGGTGGACTTAATGCCGCAGGCATTCTCTCCCAGTCTGACCTTTGGGTGATGCAGAGAAGAGTTAATGGTGTGAGCAAGAAGCAAGCAATTATTTCATAGAGCAAATAAAATAGATACACTTACATATTTCAGAGATAAACATAAATACTTAAACATAATTATAATATATATACCTACACACGAGTACAACACAATACACATGAATGCATTCATACACATATACTATATACTTACATACATACATAAATACATACATAGATACATACATAAATATAGACTGTGAGTAATTAGCGTGATGATTCAGCCACCCTCTCCAAGAGAAGTTCACGCACCTTCTGCTTAAATGATAGACGAGTCGACACCATCCTGACATCCAGGGGAGCGCATTCCACAGCAAAATTGCCTGTACGAAAAAGGCAGAATGAAAGAAGTCAGTGCGATGAGTGGGACATTGAAGAAGACGGTTATGAGAAGAACGAAGGTTTTTGCTGTGGTTTGCGCATAGATATTGAAAATAAGGGGAAAGATAACTGGGCAAAGAAGGTGAACAAAGAAAGGAGAATAGGGTGGTTAGCGCCCTTTGCTCCCTGCGCTGGCGTATGGGCAGCCACTTTAGTTGCATCCGATGTGCAGAAACATGATCATATTTACGCAGGTTGAAAACGAATCGAATGCAGTTATTCAGAAGTCGGTCAAGTTTGTTGAGGAAATCTGCATTCAGGTCGTAGTAGCACACATCAGCATAATCAATAATAGGGAGAACCAAAGCCTGCACCAACATAGCCTTCGTAGTAGGAGGAAGTAAGTTCTTAGCGCGATACAGAGCCCGCAAAGATCCAGTAACCTTTTTGCATACGCTGGTGACCTGAGCATGCCACTTCAGACTCTTATCCATGTGCAGGCCCAAGTTTTTCACCTCACTACTAAACGGGATTACCGCACCATCGAAGACCACGGCCGACAAGGACGCCATGTTTTAAAGAGTAACGAATAGTTTCTTGCTCGTTCTTCTCCACTCGAATCGACATTTTAGAATGAGCGCCTAGCTTCACTGATGGACAGACTGACAGACTATTATTTATTTCATATTTGTTGACGTTTCAAAAGTATCAAATTATGGTTCATTTGAAACTAGCTTTTACCCGCGGCTTCGCTCGCGTCACAAAAGGATAAAAAGTAGCCTATGTGATATATACCATTACACACAGCGCCATCTATACCAATAATTTCGTTTTCCCTCGAGAATATAAAGTTTTTCCGGGATAAAAAGTACCCTATTATTTAATCTAGACTTCTAACTTTACGTCTGCAAAAAATCAAAGCAATCGGTTTAGTGGTTACGGCGTGAAAGCGGAACAAACAAACAAAGAAATAAACTCACTTTCCGATTTATAATATTAGTAAGGATAAATGCTTTTGAGTTTTTTTTTATTCATCAGCCCGTTTGCTGCATTCATATCCCATAAAATAATACCATAACATAACATCACGCCTTTTATCCCTGAAGGGGTAGCAGATGTATACATTATGACACTATACAATGTAACACCCAGTTTTTACTATTTTTGTTATGAATCCTATGTAATAGGGGGTGAGCCTATTGCCATATACCGGGCACAATTCCAGACTCCGTGCTACTACTGAGAATTTTTAAAAACTCTGTAATACTTTGCTCGACCCGGGAATCGAACCCGAGACCCCTTGCCCGGCAGTCGCACTTGCGACCACTAGGCCAACAAGCCAGTCTCTAAAGATTCATGTATTATTGCATCCATTTAATTATTGTATGTTTTAGTTTAAGGGCAAGTACCTGTAAACGGATTAGCTTCTTTATTTTAGTATGTACTGAATTTTGTATTATATTCGTTCGACGTTATTCTCTTACGAAAGAGCCCTACTTATAAAATAAAGGTTAAAAAATAAAATACAGGTCGTTAGGAACAATAATAACAATTACGCACACTGTCGGACACAGCAAAATAATATAGTTACAGGGTAATATTTATACAATAAAACACCAGTTTGGGGGACATATATTGTTATAATTTTCACCATTTTATAATCAATTCAATTACATATGCACGTATCTCTTATCTAATAGTTTAGTAAATTGGAGTTCTTTAGACGTCTCAGTGGGAATTATATTCAAACCTTTTTTTTTAAATCAAGGATATAATCCTTTATTGCCATCTCGTAAAGAAACATTTGATTAAAGACTACACCAAGTCAGAAAAACGTATATTAATAAACTGAAACAACAAAAGCTATTTAAAGTTATATATAACATTTAGTCGACTAAAAAAGTTCTAGAACCTAATTCCAATATCAAAATCCATATATAAATATCCTATATACCCATATATATACGAAATATCAACGCTGTTCTATAAAAATTCACACGTAATTATGGGAGTATAAATGCTTAGAATACTATATTTGACATTGTCAGAAAACATATATTGTCTACAATACTCCATATCTTCCAAGAATATTATTTACGACGTGAAATTACAAAGAAATTACTGCAAGTAAGTATTACATAATACGTTATTTAAATATATTAAAGAAGGGCCAAATGAAATGTACCCTTAACCGACGAGCATTCATAAAAAGATTGATGACTGTTGATGAAGCGAAAGAGGTATGTAGGAATCGTACTAATTGGCGTTCCATATTCTCTGCCTGCCCCCATGGGAGACAGGCGTGAAGTTACGCAAAGCGCAAATCTCGAGAACCGCTGAACTGATTTCGGTAACTCTTTTTTTGTATATTTGATATTGTAAGGAGAAGATTCCTATGCAAGAAAAAATTGATAAACATGATTTTTTTTCAAGGGAAAACAAAATTCGCGGGGTCTGCTTGCTATTAATGAAATTCGATAATAATTGTAATAATGTAGGTAATTTTCAATAAACAATACAATCCATAAATTATGAATGTAATCTTCGGTTTTTCATTTATTCATTCATAATTACACCACAGAGTCTGAATAAATTCTCGGAATAAAAATTGACTGGTGAAATTAAAATACATTAGGTAATTTCCATACTAAGGTACATTTCTACCTTAAAAATATGACAGTAAAATCGTAATTACAATGAATCGTGGTACAAAATCATAGTTTAAATATTGTGGCAACTCTATTGTCATACAATTAAGGTGCATGTTTGATAAGCAAATAAAAATCTTTAGGCATTCGTTGGAGTAATAAATATTTTCTGATGCAGTAAAACCCCACTCATGCAATTATGATACATACCATAACATCACTCCTTTTATCCAGGACTAGGCAGAGGTGCACATTATGCCACTGTATAATATAACCCTCGCTTCTCACTATTTATGTTATGAGTCCCATGTAATAGGGGTTGTGCCTATTGCCATATACCGGGCGCAATTCCAGACTCCGTGCTACTACTGAGAATTTGTCAAAAACCCCAGTAATACTTTGCCCGACCCGGGAATCGAACCCGAGACCCCTAGCCCGAGGCAGTCACTTCGTACCTATGACACATCACTTCATAATTTCAATTCTAGAATAGATAATTGAAATGATGAAATTTTAATTTTATATTTTATTTTGCACCTAACACAGTTGAAAGCAAAGACACAGAGCCACTAGCATTTTCTATCTCATAACTTTAAAAAAAAATTCCTTGTACACACGTCTACACATCGAGCTTTACATACCCAGTATAAACTGAACGTTAAATGTGCGGAAAGATGATGCGACGCGACACCAGGATAAACTGGTTTTGTATAGATTGATGTGTGCCCGTGTGTACAATAACATGGTCTCATTTTAAAGGTAACTAAATTGGGATGATAACAGGGTATGAAAATTAAAAATGTAATTACCTAGTCCGTAAGTTAGGTAATGAAAGATATTAGACACGTATTTTTTTATTTTTTCGTAGTTAAAAGAATACTTAGATAAAACGAATCAAAGTTTAGGAGTGGGGGTTATAACGTCATTTCTACGTATAAAATGTACATAGAAGTGACGTCACGCGACATTTCAATATATCGTCGAAAGTATTCGTTTCTGTAAGAAAATAAAAAGTACGTGTCTAATGATTTTAAATAATCTACCAGACGGGCATTAAAATAAAAATTAGGCATCTACCCTATTGAGACTATCCAGTTCGAATGATGTAAAAGTATGTCTTCGAATAATGTAAAAGTATGTCTATTTTGTTTATTTGAATTAATTTGTGAACCTTTGAAGAATATGTATGTCTTAAAAATTTAAATAATAATTCCCACTGCAGCTACAAAGAAGTGGATAAGTTAATTCGGTGACATATAAATGGACGTTCATACAATCAAGATATGTGAACATCTACCCTACACTAACTATAAACACCCTTATTACAATACACTAGCATTCAGTTCAGCTCGTTGCAAAGTATAGAAAAGTATTAAAAAATTAAACGAGCGAATAGTTTCTAAAGATATAATATAAAACTATGTTTTTTTTCAAGAAGTTCTTAAAAAGTTCTTTAGCTTCCAGCGTTATGCAATTTGTGAGTTCGATCGCCCGCTTAAGCGGTTATTCGGACTCATTGCTGGATTTAGGTAAAAGCGATCTATTTTTTCATATTCACTTACATTGATAAGCTAAATTACCTTTACAAACGCAGCGTGGAAACATTTTCTACCTAGAACTACAATATTGATCTATAAAACACTATAATATAAATATATATATATGTATAATATATTATAAACATTGTGACATATATTATATTATGTATGCAATTTACTTACAGACATTCAAAGGTCAGTTTCATTATTGCAATCAATTTGTCAATAGTCCAAGAAATTCCGAAGATATGTATTAGAATTCTGTCAACATTTTCACCTAAAATATAACAGAGTTATACATTAAAAATAAGAAAATTTTATTCACAGAATAGTATCAATTTTTTTTGTAAATCATTCAAAAATGCGCACAAATAGTCGCAGATATTAGTCGCATAATCGCATTAATGAAACTCCTTTATATGAAGATATTATTCAAGTCAAAAGATATGTTATATTAGTGTATATTTTTCAAAGATTTCTTGCAATAGGTAGCCCACTACATTTATTAAAACATGACTAACTATTGCAACTAAAAAGTTCTAGAAAAGAACTCTGCAATTGCAATTTATGGACGAAAATACTATATCAAATCGGTAGATACTTATTTATTACAAAAAATATGTTGAATAGCAAAAGAAACTCGAATCATCTGAATAAATTGTTATTAACAATTGATATTATTTTTTCTTAAAAACTATTAATTTATATTTTGAAAAATCTTATACACTATTGTCGATAACCTCTTATTGTTAGAGGTGTTATTTATTTAATATAAAAAAACGGAATATGATATTTAGAAAGGTCAAATAATAGCAGTCTTTGCTATATACTGTAACTAGCTTAGAATCTTTTTAGAGATAACTATACTTAATATTTTCTTCATTAAAGAAATGAAGCTTTGATTATTTTATGTTAATCTACAATATTGCACACTAATAAACCAATCCCCATTAAGACCGAAGAAAAAAACACCACAGAATTGTATTTAAACTTACCATAAGTTTTTATCGTAATTATTGAGAGACATACAAAATTAGCCTACGTACGCTGCGCGACCGCCCACGCCGCCCTATGGGGAAGATTGGTGGGCCCCTTTGTGGCTCGAAACTAATAGAGCTTTTCCATATATGTATATTCGGGTGACTAACCCGCGATTTTTAGTTAATTCATCAAAAATTTATGAAAATTTTAGAAAACTGGAACTTGTCCAGTTCTCTCCTATGACATTTTGCCACACAGACTAGTTAAAATTCCAAATAAATCCTTCTTCATTATTAATGTTATTTAAACCAATGATTACTTATTTTTTGATGATACCATTGACATTGTAAGGAGAGAATTCTACAATTGAACTAAGATCCTTCTTACTGAACTGATCAAGAAGAAAAAATCATAAATATCATATTCCGTTGTTCCATAATTGTATGTAAATTACATTTCGTATATAGTATACAATATTGTTTTTCGAATATACGAAAAATTTGGTATACCGTACTCAATCACTCATTCATTTTGTTCAATTTCTTTTTCTTATCCGGTGATTGCGATGTGCTGTTCCACTTGCAGCATTCTTCATTCAATCTGTAAAGCAAAAAAATATATTTGACTCTCTCATTGATCAAAGTGGATTTTGTAATCTTTGCCAATTGGGTAAGTACCCAAGTTAAGTAAGTTAGCAAGTGCCAATTAGTCATATTCAACACTTTTTTCGAACTGTCTAAAACTGAATGTACGAATGTATGAATTTTGTACGAAATTGTATATTCTGACGTCACGTATCTTTAACGTCGAAGAGCATATTTACTTCTAAAAAATTTGGTGGAAAAATACTATCATTAAGTTGGTCATAAAATCAATTAATGAAAGTGTGATTATTTTTTGATATTTTCTTGTATTGAACAGTCGAAATAATTTATTTTTTATTAAGAAAAGTACTCAACATAAACAGTGAAAAGTTGGCGTTGCATTGTAGTGGCATTAAGTGCCGTAATGTGCACCTCTGCCTACCCCTTCGGGAATGCCATCGCGAAGGACACACCGGGCGTCGGGGATCGCGGGACGATCTCCGGCCACCGTAAGCGCGGGCCTGCGGACGGCGAGCATGGGTGGCTCCCCGTCCGACCAGAAACAGACCCGAGCGTACGGCGCCGAGCGTTCCGCGCGCGCCTCAAAGAGCCCAATACGGCCGATGCCGATTCGGAGTCGCGGAGAACCTAACGGGTAACCGGGGCTCCGGCTCGACGTGCATGAGAAGGAACGGGGTGGTTTTTAGTCAGTAAGAGTCTGACACTCCCTCCCGCCTCACACAGGCGGGAGCAGTCATTCGATGATTCCCCCCTTAAAAAAAAACCCCTTCGGGAATAAAAGACGTAATGTTATGTTATGATCTGAATCTACTACAGTGGAATGTTGTCAAATTCCACCAGGCTGTACACATTCATACAATTACAAATTTCCAAAATATTTTTAAATATGTATATAATATTACATTTATTAAATAAGAGAGGGAAATTGTTAATTATTTAATGATATTGAAATCGAAATTCATTCACATGACATAAGATGAATCACTGAATTGGTGATTGGTGGCTTTCCCGTCGACAGCTAAAAACGTCAGAAGAATCGAGAAAAAGGTTTCAATATATCGTGTTTGGGCAAGTGGTTACTGCACAACGTGTCACATGTTCAAGTTCTTGGAACAACTCTCTGTGTGATCCAGAATATTTTCTTTTGATATACCTCTATGCCTGTACCCTTTCGAAAAATATTTTTTTTTTGTTGGTAGTGAAATAATCACGACAAGAGCACAAATATGAGAAGAAATACACAAAAAATTATATGGGCTTGATATTTTAGCTCAATTTGGCACTTAATGCCACTGTACGTAGCACCCACTTTTCACTATTTATATTCTGAGTCTCATGTAATAGGGGTTGAGCCTATTGCCATATACCGCGCAGAATTCCAGACTCCGTGCTACTACTGAATATACTTTACCTAGCGTATTTTGGGCGCAGATCTGTCGTTGCAGTGTTTGTTGCGACGTAACGTTGCGCCGCGTTTTATTTGTTCCATTAGCGACGTGTGGCAAATACGAGGATCCGGCTGGAAACAAACAAATTATATATCTAGCAATGGTTGCTATATATCATAATATATCATAATGCGACAACACGCGACTTATGTCCCCCCGGGTCGAGCGCGGCCCCTAGCGGCGCCCAGCGGACACGACCCCGACCGACAGCTTGCTGCCCGCTGGGCGCGCCCGGCCAGAGCGCGCCACTCGCCGCCACATCGGGCCCCGCGAGGAACCCGACTATTCCAACTATTCCAACCCCTCGCCTGCTGTAGCAGGCAGCGAATGAACCCGCCGAGACAGGCATCGGCCTGGACCGTGCGTCGACGCCCCCCAGCCGGGGACGTAGAGATTACTCGACGACAACGACGTCCATAGTGACGTTGACATTGCCCAGACATGTCGACCAAAGTCCGGCAACGTCGCGCTACTTCACCAAACGTTGCTGGTGACCTGTGTCGCAGGATCATCCCCTAGTGTATCGTTGGCCTAAAGATTCCTATTGTATGACAGTGAGTACCTGAGCGTGAGCATTGATGATGTCCCGCACGGACTTGGCGCGCGAGTTGTCGAGCTGGCGCCGCTGGTGCTGTATGGTGGCCGACAACTTGTCTAGGAACGCGGGCTGCACCGGGATTGTACCTGGAGATATAGACATGAAGTTAGTTTTATAAATGAACTATCGTATCTAATAAAGATTAAGTTTTTTTAAATGTATTGTTTCTTTCAATTGTATATGTATTGAGTAGTGTAATTGGATTTTTGTACCGTTCTATTCGTATAAATAAATAAAAAATGACGTATATAAGTTTTTGAAGAAGACATTGTCAATCTGTTACGTACAATACCATATCTTACAACAGGTATCAATTTAAAAAAAATCAAGTACCGTATCTAAACGTTAATGGTATAAAATAATAACAACCTGTTAAGCATGTACCTCTATTACTATATAACAGCGTTAACTTCTGCTCTATAACTTTGTCAAATTCATAACATTTTAGGTCAAAAAATATTCTAAAACTAACTGTTACCCGCGACTTCGTTCGCGTGAAATTATTAAAGTTAAATTATACTTTTTTGACGCGACTACGTGTTCATTGGCGAGGCGTATTTGAGAGCTAGTATGAATTGAAACGTTTATTGTCTACTCAAGATGGCGACTGCGGTTTGTCTGTCAGTGTCATTAAAATGAATTAATAAAACGAAATAATCTCCGAAATCTGAATTTTGCGGATATACCTCTATATTGTCGACTCGAAATCGATATTTTTTATGTTTTGTTATTTAGGTAATGTTTCGATCGAGTCTTCTGTACCCCTTGACGAAATTATTAATATACCTAGGATATAAAAGTTTGGAAGAGTTTGATTCAGTAATAGTGGTTACCTTTCCCCTTGGCGGGAGTGTCAGCGGGCGAGATAGTAGACACGGCGCGGCGCGACGTGCGCGGGGACAGTTGCGGCGCCAGCTTCGCGCTCAGGTGGGCGATGAGGCCGCCTTCTGGAACGGTACCACCCACTCTATATATACACTGACAAGATCATGTCCACGAATCAAATCGGTCATCAAACTGCCTGGCTGGAGATATAAAGACTACAACCACACAACAAAGCTCTACCTAAGGAATGAATACATTAGAGCGAGTGGTATTGTTTTTTTTATGGAATAGAAGACAAACGAGCAGAAGGATCACTTGATGGTAAGCATTCAGCGCCGCCCATGAACACCCGCAACAACAGAAGAGTCACAGGTGCGTAGACGGCCTGTTAAAAAGGAATATGCTCTTTTCTTGAAAGTTTGAAGGTCGTATCGGTGTACTCCTTTTAAGATAAATTTTTCTTGGACGTATTCTGGCTGATTATAATGATTTCAATTTATCCATGCACTTTTTAGCCTTGTTAGAAAAGCATCAATAATACAAAAAAGTAAAGAGAGTTAAAAAGTGAAGAGTTTAGGTAAGAATTCCTAGAGGAGAAGATGTAGCAGAAAAGAGATAGTTGAGAAATGAGAATAACAGAGAAAAAAAGATATAGTATAGAAGAAGGAACCTTCTCCTTCTTTTCAGCTACATTACTATTAAAGAACACAGGCGTAAGGTTGCAAGCCTTTCGGTGAATGTGCGGGGGAATTCCACAACTCGATTCCCCCTAGTCCTTTCCATCATCGTACCAGAAGACAATCGGCGAAGCGTCACCGATGCATGGTAGACGCTTCGCATCAAGCTTCCTTGTGTGTACTGCTAAGGAGTGGAATTCTTTATAATCTAATCTAATTGGAATAGGTTGCTTATGGGACGACGTGCTCCATCGTAGACCGCATCATCGCATACCACCTGGCGAGATAGTGGTCAAACGTCGCCGCTTCAAATAAAAAAGTCTTCTCAGCCGCATCACTCTTGACAGAATGGTCGTGCTGAACATGATGAATCCGAATCAGTTGCTGTAGCTCGTCTCAGGATGTTCCACCATCTCTCCCGACTAACAGATATTTTTATGCACGCATGCATAGGCATTGAAGACAAGTAAGGATAATAGATTAGCAAGGACAGATGAGAAATAGAGACAATAAGAATTGGGATGATGACAGGGTATGAAAATTACATATCTAATTAGTCCGTAAGTTAGGTGATGAAAAAATATTAGACACATATTTTCATATTTTGTTGTATAATAAAACAATACTTAGATAAAACGAATCAAAGTTTAGGAGTGGGGGCTAAAACGTAATTTCTACGTACAAAATGTACATAGAAGTGACGTCACGCGACATTTAAAATCAATATATCGTCGAAAGTATTCGTTTCTGTAAGAATATAAAAAATACGTGTCTAATGAATTAAAATGATCTACCAGACGGACATTAAAATAAAAATTAGGCATCTACCCAATCACCCAATACACTTACGTTCCAAATGATGTCTGTCCGCGCTATGCGACCTGGCGGCGATGTTCTTGCGCAGTGCGAGCGGACTGAGCGTGTCGTGTCGAGTGTCGTGGCGCGCCATACTGTTGAAGCCGGCTATGATCTCTGAAGGTTGAGCATATATCGTGCTTTGTCCATATTTCTTGTCTTGTTGTGCTTTGAATCCTAGGGAGATAAGAATAAGGTTTAATTTGAAATAGTAAGAAGAATAATAGTATGCCTTATCGGCCGAGTGGTCGCAAGTGCGTCTGCTGAACAAGGGGTTTCGGGTTTGACTCCCGGATCGAGAAAATAATTATTGGGTTTATAAAAATGCTTAGTTGTAGCACGGAGTCTGGAATAGTGCCCCGTATATGGTAATAGGCTCACTCCCTATTACATGGGACTCCATAAATAGTGAAAAGTGGGTGTTACATTGCACAATGGCATTATGTCATTGGGGGAGGCCTATATTTAGCAGTGGACGTCCTGTGGCTGATATGATGATGATGATGATAATGATTTAGTGCCGTAATGTGCACCTCTATCTACCCCTTCAGGGATAAAAGGCTTGATGCTATTATATGAATAAATCTTCTAAAACTGTACCTCTATATTCCTTACCAGTCTGTCCATAATGGCTAGTTTCATTGGACATTCTTGGTCCGAAACTCGAGAATGAGTTGTTTTCTCCGTAGCTCGGTGTTGAGGGCGACGACCCGTGAGGAGAACTGCGACTTTCTGCGTATATACCTGCAAATAATAACAATAACATTAAACAATGTTTTCTGTCAAAAACATTATAAGTTCGAATCGATTTCGATAATGACGTCAGGACCAAATCATATTCACATCAATTCATTTTTTTTTAAATCTTTTCCCTGTGATACAGATCAGACCCAGATTCGGCTATACGGCTTCACATAGGTCATAGTCTAATGTCCAATCAGTAGCTCATTATGACGTCGTTCATCGAATTCTAGACCAGAAAAGACAATTAATTACTGTGTACAATGTACATATATCGGCTTGCTTATTATTTGTTAAGTACCTATTTGACGAAGAACTCGACTAGTTTCACTGACAGAGCGACAGCCAGTAGCAGTGCGACAGTCGCTGCGTCGTGTCGTAGAATGCTACTCATGAATATGAGCCTCTACCATGGCTTGAAACTAGTCGAGTTCCTCGTCAAACAGTTACAAAACGTAATAATTAATTAAGTATGTCTCACGAAAAGAATAAAATAAATAAAGAAAAAAACCAAATAATGTGTATTTTTTTATGGTGTTAGCCGGTAATCGAGCAGACGGATCACCTGATGGTAAGCAATCGGCGTCGCCCATGGACACCTGGAACACCAGAGGCGTTACAAGTGCGTTACCGGCTTTTTGGGGGATTAGGAGTTTGAGGATCGTTGGGGATTCAGAGATTGGGGAAGGGGAGGGTAATTGGGCCTCCGGTAACCTCACTCATACGACGAAACACAACGCAAGCGTTGCTTGACGTCGGTTTTCTGCTCGGCCGGTATCACTCCGGTCGAGTCGGCCCATTCATGCCGAAGCATGGCTCTCCCACACTTACAATAATATATAAATATATAATATACTTAACAATAATATTACAAAAATCACTGACCAGCATTAATCAAATCCGAATTGGAGCTATTCAAGCTATTCTTCCGAACGTACATAGAATTCTCGACATAGGCCATTATCTTATGTCCAGTCTGTCCATAAATGGGGTTCAGATTGCCTGTACTGTTCAGGCTCGTTGAAGATGAGAAGTTGCTCTTCGCCTGTTGGAACGTTGAAAGAGATGGCGTCGTAGGCGATTGTGGCTGGTTCTGATTTTGGTGAAGTTGTTGCAGGTTGCGTCGAACCAGGCCGGGGGATGCCGGCATGTGTTTTAGTTCGGTTAGTTGCTTCACTGTTTCTGCTACGTTGGAGTGAGCTGGAAGAAGTATATTTACTTGGTTTATGAAATTGTGATAGGAAGAATGAAAGGGTTGTATTTTTCGATTTTGATAATTATTATTATTTATTTATGGACCACAAGATGTTTTGAGAAAGTAGGAGGCAAGTTTCTCTTTTACAAACTTTTCTAAAATAAAAGTAGCCTGTTAGATCAGCTACCTGCCAGTAAAAGACCTTCAAAATCGGTCCAGCTATTACAGAGATTAGCCAGTACAAATAGACAGATAGACAGACAAAATTGTAAAAATGTGATCCATGTAGTAAAAAGCGGTTATTTTAATATAACAGACATTTCAATTCTATTTATCTGTTTAGATCTAGAATATTAAATTATAAGACATCATATACTAGAAATTACTGCATAAATTGTACCTGTATACCGGTTTAGGGGCAACAAAAAAGAAAAAGTGTAATACTATAAAAAGTATGCATGATAAAGTGAATACTTAATAGCTTACTGAAGATCTAATGTCTAACAAATAAAAATCTAGAAGGAAATTGTCAAAATTTAAAGAAGTGCTTTTAAATTCTGCATGCATTATGTTCAGATACATAAACTTTGTTATCCTATAAACAATCTTATTGCGGAAGAAATAACATTCACATTCTAATGTTAACCAATTTACAAAACTATTTAAACTAAAACCAATCTTATTATCAAACAACAAAATCACATTTTGCTATAACATGATCGAAACACTGTGCCATTATTAAAATAAATTTTGAATTAAAACAAATTGAAATAAAGTACTGAAGTTAATGCATGCAAAACTGAACTTAATCTAGATAGAAATAGTGCACAAAGTTGAATACAGTCATATTCACCGGTGTCGCCGTCGGGTTGAAGCAGGAAAGCAGGTGGAGGCGGCAGGTTATCGGCCTCATTCGACGATAGTTGAGGACTTTGTGTATTCTGTAAATGAAAATAATTCTTATGTGATGAAGATAAGGTATTTTATTCAATGGAGTAGTGCATAGGAACTGGATTTTCTTGTCATAATGTTCGCATGGATGTATGCACTTATGAAGAGCACCTAATGCCTCATACACTCCCGAGCGTACGGCGCGTCGGGTTCAGTGCGCGCCTCAAACAGCCATCAAACCACCACAGATGGGCCTAGTAGGGCTAATGTCGATACGGAGCCGCGGAGGACTTCGGCTCGAAGAGATGAAAGAACGGCGAGCAAAGCGGGAGAAGTCATTGGATGATTTTCCCCCCACAAGGAAAAAAACCCAGCCACTTGATATACTTAAGCGAGAAATTGTTGTATATCAACGATCTCGGAAACAGCTCCAACGACTTTCTTGAAATTTCGTATCAAGGGATTTCAGGGGGGAGTAAATCGATCTAGCGAGGACTTACATTTTCAGAATATATAGTTTTGTCCGTGTTTTTATTAATTAAAAATCCCTATTGGAATGCTGAGCTAAATTTTAAAGTGAAAGTCCATTTTAACTGTCATCAATGTTTCTTTTCTATTAAAATGATGTACTAAAAAACACCGAACAAAGGTTGGTTATCCAGGTACTATGTAGTAGTAAATATCTTACCTGTACGTAAGGAGGTCGTTGAGGCCTAGATATGGACGAGGAGCGTCGCACCGGCGGCGGCGGCTTGCCCAGCGAGCTGGATGAGCCGCGGCGGGACCATACTGTCGCTGTAAAGAAGAAACACTTATTAATATAATGGGGGCAGTTTGTTGTATTTCAGTTAAAGGTAATTTAAACATGAGCCTTTAACACATTCCATCTCCCCATAATAATTTCCAGATACAAAATTAGCGTACATAACATCACGCCTATCATCCCCAAAGGGGTAGGCAGAAGTGCATATTACAGTACTTAATGCCACTGTACAATGTAACACCACCTTCCCACTATTTATGTTAAGAGTCCCATGTAATAGGGGGTGAGCCTATTGCCATATACCAGGCAAAATTGCATACTCAGTTCAACTGAGATTTCTTTTTAAAAACCCAGTAATACTTTGCGCGACTCGAGAATCGAACCCGAGACCCTTTGCCCGGCAGTCGCACTTGCGACTACTCACCAAAGAGTTAGTCGTGAACTGAAAACGTGAACGTAAAATTGAACAATCAGAGAGAAACAAAAATTAGTGGATCACATAAAACATTGGTCCCTGCGGATCCAGCAGCCGGTTCCCCAACCACTAACTGTACTTATAAAATTTTTGAGTTCAATAAAACTATTCAGCTTGGTGTTTGGTCGATAACATGCACAATTTTCACTAAACCTTTCGAAGAATAACCAATGAGTTAGATAACATAAATGTGTCAGGAAATGTGATATTGCATTGGAATAAACTGTAAGATGTCATATTGTAAGGTGTTGTAAATAAATAAATAAATAAATAAACATTTTAACAAAAGCATAAGGAATTCATATAAAAAAAACAAATTCATGCACACTACAATGACCTTACCAAATAAATACTTATTCATTTATTTTTAATTGCAGAAACATCTCCTTCGTTTTCTTACTTATGTCTATTCATCATTATTTATTGTTTCATCAACAATCTATAAATGCCCACTGCTGAGCAAAGCCTCTTCTCACACGGAGCATTAATCATCACGCTTGCTCAATGCGGGTAGGCGATTTCCAACTTATAATTAGAATCTATAAGCTTAGGTTTCCTCACGATGTTTTCCTTCACCGTTTGTCAGGGGTGTCTAAATAATCTTAGAAAGTACATATAACTCGGAAAAAGTCACATTGGTACTTGCCGTTGGTAGGTTTCGAACCCTCACACTCTGGCATGAGAAGCGGGGGTCTTATGCGTCCGGACCACCACGACATTTTATCCTATTTACCTACCTAAATAATAGTATTTAAACCACCACCTAACCTAACCTAAAGAGACCAAAATCTTACCAGACATAGACACAGGTCGCCTTTTAGGCACAGCTGGTTTCTTCCCAATAGTAGCAAAGGCCGGAGTTTCACTCGCTTCGTCCAAAGACCGGACAGCTTCTTCTAAGCTGCCGAGGGAGATAGAGAAACTCTCTCTAGCAGCTGCCACAGATGACTCACTCTCTCTTCGAAGAGTTACGATCTCCGAGTCGACTGGTGTAAGCAAATGAGCATGCAAAGCGGATTAAGAGATAAAATTAAAATAAAAAGGGACTTTTAGGTAAAAATGATGTTTTAATTAAAATTAAAATAGATTTTTAGAGTAAAAAATGGGGTTCAAATTAAAAAGGGATTTTAAAATTGTATAAAATGTAATAGAGACAGAATTGTTTTTCTTTTTTTCAACACAAACTTGATGGTTTAGTGTCTATGATAAGTCTATCATATTTACAATTAACTTTAACGTTGATTGATTATCTATAATGTTATATAACAAGAAAATTCCACCAATGGTACATTACAAAATTCATTTAATAATGTGTTTTTGCAATGTATATTTGTTTCAGTTTTGTTCAAAACTAAAAAAGACTATATATTAACAAAAAGAAAACACAAAATACAACTAGCAACAAAAACAGACAAACATCTAACAAACAAAATTCACACTGAACATTGCTAATTGAGCATATGCATATAGACATTAAGACTACAACTATACAAATACTCTATCTAAGGAATGAATACATTAGAGCGAGTGGTATTGTTTTTTTTATGGAATAGGAGGCAAACGAGCAGGCGAATCACCTGATGGTAAGCGATCAACGCCGCCCATGGACACTCACAACACCAGAGGAGTCACAGGTGTGTTGCCAAAATTGAATTGTTAATTAATATTGTAAAATTGAAGTTTCATAAAACAGCTACTGAGGCACATGATTGTGGGATCGATTTCAGGGTCAGGATGAGTTGTCTTAACCGTTTAATCCGAGAACAAGATCCTCGTACTCAGCAGTCCCATCCTTCATCCTCTACATCATCAGTTTTCATCTATCAATAAATATAGCCCTATATTTTACTGGGATATTATGGTCGCGCAACCTATCCCCGCTACCAACAAAATATATACAGCTCTATAGAGTTACTCAACTGGTGTCGGCTTGGTTGCGCTACCAGCTTATACATTTGTTAGTAGCGGCGACTGGTTGCGCTGACATGATGCCCGGTGAATAGTCCTAACACTTTCAGTCCATTTAATCAACATTGAAACAACAACACCGCTCTAAAGCATTCCATAGCTATACAAAACTTAAACCTACACTGCACACATAAGACAACATATCGCTTGCACACGAACACACCAACAGAATTTTTGCTTACTAAATCAACATTTGTACTACAGTTATAAGGTTCAAAATAGCTTACCGTCAGCATGTTGGACTTGGTGTTGTATGGCGTGGTCTTCGGCTGCGAAGGCGCCCTGGCTTCCATAACCGCTCGACGATTCAAGGGAAGATTCGCTTGCACTACTTTCTGAGCAAACCTGGAATGGGAGGAAATTGGTAAATTAATATCGAAAGGTCAAAGCCCAAAGTGGATCCCCTAATACCCCCAAAACCCTCAATCTTTAAATCCCAACCCTAAGTCTGACAACGCACTTGTCACTCTTTTTGGTGTTCCAGGTGATCCACCTGCAACCACATCACATCAGCTGGTCCACCGGCCCGTTTGCCGCCCTACATACCATAAAAAATCACATATGTATAATTTTCTGTAAGATAATAAATGAGCTATGAACATTAACTTTCTATCCAATGCCTGCTTTATCCAGTTTAAATGTACCTCATTTCGTGTTGAAGACGGCCGCAAGTTACAAATTATTTACAAAAGAATACCCTTTAATCGATCCAAAATATCTTAAACAAAAAAAAAAGAAATTAGCTAACTTAATAAAAATAATCTTTGAAATGTTTTTACGCACACAACTCCTGAACGACAGGGTAGCCACTGAAAAGTCGAATCAGACAGAACGCGTGTTAAGGACATAGTTTTCATAATATTTTGCAATATAACAATGAACTACACTATTCATTCAAGAGGAAGTACCTCGCTTAGGTATTATAGTACTCGCTCTTACATAATATTATGTTACAATCCCTAATGAATTGTAACAGGAAGTGATTCTATTGCTAAATGTTACACTTTTCCAAAACACACAATATGTAGTAGGTACTGACAACTTTGTAAAATATAACATCCCATATAGAGCGATAATAGGGTAGTTGCCTAAGTCCTAAACTTAACTCTATTTTATCTAAGTATTGTAACTTTATACGAGAAAATAAAAAAAATACGTGTCTTTATTATCTAACTGACGGACTAATTAGATTTTTAATTTACATTCCCTATTAAGTAGGAAATATGAGGGTTACACAGTACTACGTAACCACTCAAACGCCCGGGCAACCAGAGTGGCCCAAAACTTTTTAGCGTCAAACGCCCGGGCAACCAGAGTGGCCCAAACGAATTATTCCACTTGGAAATCCAAAAGAACAAATCAAAATCATTTTCAAAACTCCTGGAAAATATAGATATCCTGAAAAATAGGATATTTTCTATGTACCTATATAGAGGTACTATGTACTTCAGTAACTACATAGTACTTTTTTGAAACTTTAAACAATATTTATAGCTTTTACTGCAAACAGAAAACTGTTGAAGGCAAGGCCTCTGCTAACGTCCGTCGCAGGTGACACCCATGGCGTTTAGTGTTATGTGTCAAAAAGTTTTGACAGACAAATAGACGCATCTTCGCATCTGTCGTCCGATAGGATAGACGGAGACAGAGAGATGTCAAATTTTTTCGGCACGATTCTTGCATACCTCTGCTCCGCTTCATTCATTAAGGTCATAATACACTTAACAAGCACAGCACCGGCACGGTTCCGACACGGCTCCGGTACAACGTTTTTTGTTTTGAAAACCATACAAAAAGGTTATAGGCGCGCTGTCGGCGCGCGGGCGGTGCGCTTAAACCTTATTTATATTGACGTTATGAAACATACTATACGACATTCGATTTAAAGTTCACATTTAAATGACAAGTTAATAGCTGGGTTAGAGCCATGCCGGTTAAGTGATATGAACTTGAATCTGTTCATGCATGCACTAATTTTCACTAATTTACAATGTTCAAAAGAGATGTTCACTAAACTGCAGTCTGTGTTAGTACTAATAATTTGTAAAGTCAAAGTATTTATTACAATTAATCCACTTACAGGCACTTTAAAACGATAAAATAGAATAATTCGTCAGTAAAGCACCAGTGAAGCTAGGTGTTCATTTCAAATGTAATTGCTTATGACGAAGAACGAGCAAAAATAATAACCAAGTGATATTATGAGATCAAATCTCTGTCACATGATACTATGGACAGGATGAAAGAAGAAAATTTGAAACAAAATCTCACAATTATCGAATAGAAACATCTCCGTTCCCATTATTGTCCCAAAAAGAATTCATTAAAGTTATGAAAACATAATGCATAAGAACATACGCAACAAACAAAAATGTGTCGTAAAACTGTGCAAACAGAATTGAAATTCTACCATCGCATATTTGACTTTGGATTTATAACGTTCTATATGGAAATTCAAACTCTATCTTGGCATACTTAAGTTATAATATGTTCCTTTGTAGTTTATATGCTTTGGGCCTTAATGTATGCTCGTTCAAGCAAGCAACGTGGTATTTAATCAAAGTTTTTCATATTGAACAATGATATGTACGATAGAGTAAATGACGCGGTGCAATCGATTTTGATACTTGCTTTATTCTATTTGAAAGTATATTTTTAATAAATTTCTATACATATTCGTATGTCGACGTTGAGATGGAACATCTTTCTTCTATCCTCTTTAGTGCTATAAGAGTCAAGCAAACAACTAAAAAGACAGTCCGCGGGTTGCATGATCTTCGTCTTCCAATAAACCTGAACGTTTTAAACTGCGAATAAATATTAATTAATTTAAAATTGTCTTAAGTGTGGGAGAGTTATGCTTCAGCACAAATGCGCCGGCTCGACTGGAGCGATACCACGGCCTCACAGAAAACAAAAGTGGAACAACGCGTGTGTTGTGTTTCGTCGTGTGGATGAGTTTACCGGAGGCCCAAATATCCGCCCTCCCCAATCTCCGATCCCCAACAATGCTCAAATTAAATCAAATCCCCAAAAGGCAGGTAACGCAGTTGTAACGCCTCTGATGTTTCGAATGTTCGAATGACGCCGATTGCTTACTATCAGGTGATCCTTCAGCTCATTTAGTGGTACATTCAATAAAAAAACCTGTAATGCAGATGAGGATAATAATTCAGCAGTGAATTGTTTAAAGAATCAAGTCATATCACCGTACAAAGTATGCGACATACTTTGTACTAAATTTTCCTTTTAGATACAGATGACGTCAAAGCACACTTTATTTGTGACTTTATTTATTAAACTTTGAACCTTATGAGTTTGTGTTAAAGGTTGAAAATCTATTTAAGATTGAGAGTAGCTTGATGTATCAGCTATTATGCTAGTCCATTAATGGTTAAAATCCGATACACAGTGTACTTCTAGTTAGCTATTTCATGAGAAAACAATAGCGTTGTTATCTAAGTTACATGGCAACATTGTTTGGTAAACAAGTTCGTATATGACTTCGTTTCAAAGTTATACCTACACTCCAATAGACATTCTACTAATATTATTAATGCGACATTTTATATATGTCGTGGTGCTCCGGAGGATTTAAACGTCCGCTTCTCATGCATAAAAGAGATATGTAATTCCTAAGATTATCTAGACACCACTGACAAAAAGTGAAGAAAAACATAATGAGGAACCCTTATAATTTCTAATTGTAAGTTTGCGATCGCCAACGCGCATTGAGCAAGCGTGGTGATTATGCTCAAACCTTCTCCGTGTGAGAAGAGGTCTTTGGTCAGCAATGGCCACTTATAGGCTGTCGATAATGATGATACAATTTTGTATGTATGTTTGTTTGTTTGTTTGTTCCTCATTTACATCAAACGATATAAGAATGAAAGTAAGAAAAATCATTTATTTAGCACCAGGCACTTCATCATCACCAGCCTAAGACGTCCACTGAATGAGACTCGACTAGAGTAGCAGCGCGAAAGTCGCCGCGTCGCGGGTCGCGGAATGCTGCTCATGAATATGAACCTCTAGCATGGCTTGAAACTAGTCGAGTTCCTTAAACAGTTACTTGAGTGTGCCGAAAACGTAATAATTAATTTTGTATGTCTCACGAATGTTCCAATATCCTTAATAATAATTATTATAAATCGGAAAGTGAGTTTGTTTGTTTGTTCCGCTTTCACGCCGTAACTACTAAACCGATTGCTTTGAATTTTTGCAGCCGTAAAGTTAGAAGTCCGGATTAAATAATAGAGTACTTTTTATCCCGGAAAAATTTGATATTCCTAAGGGAAAACAAAAGTATTGGTATAGATGGCGCTGTGTGTATTGGTATATATGTCGCATAGGCTACTTTTTATCCTTTTGTGACGCGAGCGAAGCCGCGGGTAACAGCTAGTAAACAATAAAGATAAAAAATAAATAAAAACGAATCGCCCATAAACACCGGGATTTTTTTCTCTGTCAATTTCTCTTCAACGATCAAGACTAGCCAATCCTTATACACGTAACGATCTCATTGACGGCTAAGCAATATAACTCGACATTGCATTAAGATCACGTAACAAAACGCAAGCAGTCGTGTTTCATCGTGCTAACAGAATTATACAATAAATTAAGAATTAAAAATGGTGACTGTGGCTTTTAAAGTACTGATTAACGTTTTGTGAGTATAAATTTGAATCTTGTTATTAGGTTCTACAACTATATATCCTCTCGCGCGCCTCTCGTACACACGGGTAAACGCGCGTTATCGTACACACGGGTAAATATTTTAATAGAAAAGCGAATTAACTATTTTGTTCAATCAAATAAAGAACGGGTTGCAAACTTGAAAATATATGTCACAGAAAAAATATCCAATCGGTGCGCGTTTCTCGTACACCCGTGTGTACAATTACGCGATGCATCGGCACTCAAATCTCTCGTACACCCATGTGTACGAGACACACGCGAGAGTATATACCTCTAGTAGCGTGACTGGTGGTACCGTTCGGAGCCCGTGGTATTTTGCCGAATTGCCACAATCTAGTTACGACATTTGGTAATCGTGGTAGCCCTGAGGTTAAGACGACCGCTTTTCATGTATGAGGGTGTGGATTCGAAACCTACCAACGGCAAGTACTAATGTGACTTTTTCCCAGTTATATAAACTTTCTAAGATTATTTAGACACCACTGACAAACGATTAACTATCCTTACTATCCTTACTTCCTTACTATCCTTACTTCCTTACTAATATTATAAATCGGAAAGTGAGTTTGTTTGTTTGTTCCGCTTTCACGCCGTAACTACTAAACCGATTGCTTTGAATTTTTGCAGACGTAAAGTTAGAAGTCCGGATTAAATAATAGGGTACTTTATATCCCGGAAAAAATTGATATTCCCGAGGGAAAAAAAAATTATTGGTATAGATGGCGCTGTGTGTATTGGTATATGTCACATAGGCTACTTTTTATCCTTTTGTGACGCGAGCGAAGCCGCGGGTAAAAGCTAGTATTATAATAATCGCGAAATCTTGTGAAGATGCTTGTGTTTTGTTACTCATTCAGGCCAAAACTACTGAACAGATTTGAATGAAGTTTAGCACAGAGATAGATTATAGTTTAGAATAATACAACATACACTGCATTAATTGGGTACATGCCTTAACTTCTTATCTGCCGGCACATGAGACACAATAGAAATCACATTGTGTCTCGGTTGGTTAATCAAAAATATGTAATTTATTTTTATTTTATTTATTTATTTATTTATTACAGTCACAACGGTTGATAACAAAAACCAATTAAAGTAACTGGACACATTAATATAATAAACGATCAAATAATAAAACTAGAACAAAACATACACAACGAACCAGAAGAGTAAAACTTATTTAAAAAATGGTAGCATTCATAAGTTCCTCTCGCAGTACTTCAGGCATTCCGATAAAATTTCCTTCCATCCGTCCGCAAACAGATCACTAGTTGGATTGGAATCCAAGAGACCATTGAGCGCGGCCAGAGTGCGAGGAATCGGTGCTTTAGCACGTGCTACGGTACGACATGAGGGCACGGCAAACAATCTCCCGGTAAATTATTTTGTCTGTACAATACAATAAAATATAAAAAATAATCACACTTCTATTCATTAATTTTATGATCAAGTTAATTTTAGTATTTTTAATAAATAAGTATGCTGTTTGACGTAAAAAAATCATGACGTCACAATACACAATCTCGTACAAAATTCATAGAAAACTATCGTTTTTGACAGTTCGAAAAAAGTATTGATTTTGACTAGTTGGCAATTACCAAATATCCTGATAAATATATGAAACCGCTAGTAAGCAATAAGCAGTTTTTTTAAGGGGGTATTTTATTGAATGACTGCTTCCGCCTGGTTGAGGCGGGAGGGAGTCTTAGACTCTTACTGACTAAAAACCACCCCGTTCCTACTCCTGCACGTCGAGCCGGAGCCCCGGCAATCCGTTAAGTCCTACGAGGCTCATATCGCCAGTTTCAGCGTGATTGACGGACAAATATTTAAACAAATAAACTTTCACATTTATATAATACTAGCTTTTACCCGCGGCTTCGCTCGCGTCACAAAAGGATGAAAAGTAGCCTATGTGACATATACCAATACACACAGCGCCATCTATACTAATACTTTTGTTTTCCCTCGGGAATATCAATTTTTCCGGGATACAAAGTACCCTATTATTAATTCCGAACTTCTAACTTTACTTCTGCAAAAATTCAAAACAATCGGTTAAGTAGTTACGGCGTGAAAGCGGAACAAACAAACAAACAAACAAACAAACAAACTCACTTTCCGATTTATAATATTAGTAAGGAAGTAAGGTTTTTTTTTTTCGAATGATTTCTCCCGCCTGGGTGAGGCGGGAGGGAGTGTCAGACTCTTACTGACTAAAAACCACCCCGTTCCTTCTCCTGCACGTCGAGCCGGAGCCCCGGTTACCCGTTAGGTTCTCCGCGACTCCGAATCGGCATCGGCCCTATTGGGCCCCATCTGTGGTGGTCTGATGGCTCGTTGAGGCGCGCGCGGAACGCGACGCGCTACGGCGCGTCGCGTCGCGCGTCGGCTCGGGTCTGTTTCTGGTCGGACGGGGAGCCACCCATGCTCGCCGTCCGCAGGCCCGCGCTTACGGTGGCCGGAGATCGTCTCGCGATCCCCGACGCCCGGTGTGTCCTTCGCGATGGCTGAGTTGCGAGGAGGCAGCGCTTCGCTGCCTCACGCGTCCCGCCTCCTCCTTAGCTAGCATGACTGCTTCGCA
This sequence comes from Spodoptera picta, assembly GCA_038387885.1. NCBI lineage: Eukaryota > Metazoa > Arthropoda > Insecta > Lepidoptera > Noctuidae > Spodoptera > Spodoptera picta. The sequence continues at coordinate 98,279 of JAZHFQ010000648.1, forward strand.
AAAGGAGGAGACGGCATCCCAGTCCCCCTCGCTCCGCATCATGGCCTGCACTAGGCCCGGACGCGAGAGGTCGCCATCGCCGATCACTTCCCTGAGGACACGGCGGTGCTCAGCCCACGAAGGGCATTCTCCCACCGTGTGTTCCACCGTGTCCTCAGGGCGGTCCTCGCAGTGATGACACCCAGGCGTTTCCTCCCGCCCCATCAGACACAGGTACCTCCCGAAACTTCCATGTCCGGTGAGAACCTGCGTCAGGCGGTAGGTGAGGACGCCGTAGCGTCTCTCAAGCCACTCCTCAAAGAGGGGACTTACCGCTGCGATGGCAGCGAGCCCAAGGAAGTAAGGATATATAATATTAGTGTGATGTATTAGTACCTATGATTTAATACATAGTTTAGATGTATTCCATTAAGAATACAACATTATCTTTAAGAAATTTTCATATTTTTCGAAGTATTCCATTCGTTTACGATATAAATCTTAAGATATTAATCATCCCTTTGAAGCTTTAAATAAACCTAAAGTATTTTTCTCAATAACTTATCAAGAACCATTGTATGTATATATAAATGTGCCAATATCCAATATTCATCGCCAAGTACTAAGGTATAGAGGTATAATGTTTAGTATCATTTCGATCTCGATCTTTCAGGAAATCAAAACTGACAAAAATGTTATGAAATAATCCGCAGAAATACAAAACAATTATCTGAATTGCGATAATATTCCCATAGCGGCAACGGACGCGATTCTTTTTGTCCGAACTCAGATGATTTGTCAAACAATCTTTAGTTTACAGTTTCATGTTTGTGTATAGTTCCACTCAGTTTTGTGTGACGTTGTTTCTTATATGATGATGGAGGGAGGTCGGATTCTTGCCCCCCGTTTTTAGTCAGTAAGAGTCTGACACTCCCTCCGACTTCACCCGGACGGGAGAAGTCATTGCATGATTTTGCGCCCTTAAAAAAAATCACGCTGAAACTACTGAACGGATTTTGATGAAAATTAGTATATAGGCAGGGTATGGGCTGACTTAGGTTATCACCTTATCGGATACCTTTAACAGGAACCGTATTCTACGCGGACGAAGTCGGGGGCAACAGCTAGTAATTATTATTGTTCTAATATCTAATAATACTTTTTATAAGTACCATATACTAGAACGATTGGATACACATTAACTTCTATTTGAATATTATAGCTACCTAATAATAAAATTATTACATTGATACAGATTGAAACATGATTTCAATATTTACATTATAGAGGTATATATACCTATATAATTAAACTAAAATTATTATAATAAATTACTAAAAACTTTAAACCTTAAAAAACCAGATGAACGCACCAAAAATTTTAAATGATTAAAATTAATTTCGAAATTCAACGCTGATTTTTTGCACCTCAATGTGGATTTTGATAAATAATTCTAATAAACAATTTGACTTATTAAGCCTAACTTTTATTGCAGGTCGTTTCCAAGTACCAACTGGCCTATATGAAAGTTATTGAGTGAGGCTTATGTTCAGCAGTAGACGTCCTATGACTGATATGATGATGATGATGATTTAGCTTATTCATTCGATAACTTTCATTTCTTTTTTTATTATTTTTATTTGTTTTTTTTTTGATACGATAGCCCGAAAAACACGATTGCCTCCGACTTTAATATAAGTGACGACCAATAAGAAAACTTTTCTCTTATGTATAATACTAGCGATCCGCCCCGGCTGCGCACGGATGCAATATCCATGTATTATACATATAATCCTTCCTTAAGAATCACTCTATGTATTAAAAAAGAACGCATCAAAATCCGTTGCGTAGTTTTAAAGATAGCGTATGTACATAGAGACAGACAGACGGTGGATAGCGACTTTGTTTTATACTATGTAATGATCAGTCGTAGTTTATTTTTAACTATATTTCTAACTAGCACAACACAACGCTTCGATTGTTTCACATCAGGGTTTTCTGTGACACCGTGGTATCAGTCCGGTCGAGCTATCAAGTATTTATTGCATCTATAATGTACATATACAGGTGGTTAGAAAATACAAGAGTAACGGTTATGGACCCTGCCGGGCACAGCAACAGAGAGTGGAAGGGCGTTTTGTTAGATTACTATTAATATAATTTAAAAAAAACGATTAAAAAAATTTAATTATAAAAATTTAATAAATTCCACTTCGTGTCATCAAACCATTCGTGTCAAATCAAAGCATGATTCTCGAACGTTCAAAGTTCAATTTCCACAAAGGCGAAGTCATAACCGGAAAGTCATAATATTATAAGAGAAAGGTAATTTACCTATTAAAACTAACTCAAATACCAATTTATTTCCAGGATCGCGGCAAACATTCCACATTGTTATTCATGGTGAGTTACTTATAAACTCAATTTTAATAATACAAGTAATTTTGTCACACAGTTTAATGTCAACATTCTACGAATTCACAAATTATTTTGCTGCAGTGATCACTTATTCATGCGGGCAATAAAATTTGTCCCAACCGATGATAGTACCTACTAGAAAAAAGAAATAACGCCGTAGGTATATGCGACTACCGAGCTGAAGATTAGATTGTAGAGTCGAAAATTTACTAGTACCAGTGTGTTAATAGACTTAAGTGGCAATGGGCAGGCCACGTCGGTCGACGGACTGACGGCAGATGGGCCAAGAAAGTTCTAGAATGGAGACTGGCCTCCCGCTAGGTGGACCGACGACATCGCCAGAGTTGCGGGGAGCCAGTGGATGCGGGTGGCGAGTTGTCGTTCGACGTGGAGGAGTAAGAGGGAGGCCTTTGTCTAGCATTGGGCGGCTTTTGGCTGTCGATAATGATAATGAGTGTCCAATAACACGGTCTACAATTAGATTTCGGATTTTGGTGTCACTTTAAGTGTCCATATCTACTTACCCCTTCGAAAACAGTCTTAAAGTTATGTAAAGTTTCATAAACATCTTCACTAGTTGCTTTCATATAAGAATCACGAAATGGAATCAATTATCACACTTGCGTAAATTGATTTCATTACGATAATGCGTTGATATTAAAGACTTATAATATCGATAATGAATAGGTACTATAAGCTAACATAAATAACTGTGTTGGGTTTTAAATCAAGCATAACAATTGACCACATTCTCACCTGGTGGTAAGCGATGATGGCCTACTATGGAGCAAGTCTGCCTACAAGCAACTAATTCACTCGGGCCTTGACGACACCCAGGTTATACCCTTCAGGAAACACAGACTGGCAAATCCATAAACTAACTTCTAAACCATTTACATTACAGTCCAATAGAAGACACACAAATGGAAATGAAGGCAGCTTACAAATCCGGAGAGATCCATGATCAAGAACCACCAATAACGTTGGAGAAGATCAAGACTAAACTAAAAGAGAGTGAGATCTTCAACTGGGAGGATCCGGCTCTTACTGAGAGGGAGAAAAAGGAGATGAATAAGCTGTTTGATGCTGTGGAGATTATGGTGAGTTTTGGAATTGTAATGCTATAACCACTTGTTCGCAAGTATGACTAATGATTGTTCTCGGTCGAAGTCTTTATCAATGGGATGTCCTCAGGGCTCGGTTATCGGTCCGTATTTATGGAATTTAGGATTTGATGATTTGCTCGCGATTCCCCTTCCTTGTGGCTGTACTTTGACTGGATATGCGGATGATGGCCTTTTGCTAGTACAGTCAAATACCCGCGCCGGACTGGAGAATTTGGCTAAAGACTGTCTCAGTAGGATCTCGCGATGGGGCGAACGAAATCGCTTAACTTTTGCACCCCATAAAACTTACCAGCTATTGCTTAAAGGAAATCTAAAACGAAAGGAGTCGGTTTGCTATCTCGGTCTAGTTTTGGAAAAAAACTTTTCTTTCATTGAGCATATTAAGGCTATTAGTGAGAAAGCCAAAAATAACTTCTATGCGCTGACGCGAATTTCAAAAGCCACCTGGGGTCTCTCTTTTCTTACGCTCAGGACCATATACGGAGCAACCTACCTGGGATGCGTGTGCTACGGGGCACCTGTCTGGGCTGATAGGGCCACAATAGGCGCGGTACGGCGAAAACTTCTTCAAGGCCAGCGTCTAGCCTTGATTATTCTGTGTAAGGCTTATAGGACGGTTAGCACTGAAGCCCTATCTGTGCTCGCGGGCGTACTTCCGGTAGATCTTGAGGTGCAGCGACGTGCTGCTATGTACTACAGGGCGAGACCTAATTTGTCAGCAGGCTTTCTGGCAGAACGTGATAGAAATAAAATTGCAAGATTGTTTAAGCCAATAACGGACGTTTGGGATGAGCTTATAACTGAATGGCAGGGTAGATGGGCATCTTCTATTAAGGGCCGCCACCTATATCAGTTCTTCCCATCCGTGCATGAGCGGCTGGAGAGGACATGGCTGGAGGTGGATTACTGTGTTGCCCAATTTCTTACTGGCCACGGCAACTTTGAAAGCAAATTGTTCTCATTTAAACTTATTGATTCACCATGGTGCCAATGTTCGACAGAGGAGTTGCGATACGAGCAGTCGGCCCATCACATACTCTGGGAGTGTGATCTCTGGCAATATGAACGTAACACTATGTTGAATAATTTAATTGTTTCGTCAGGTGTAGCTTATTATACGGACCTTGTGGAATCTAGAGCAAATTTCCGTGCGATTAGGCGCTTTTGCCATACCTATTATTGGAAGCAAGTATAACAGCTCACACATAGGACCCACTTAGTTTTTTAGTCAAATTTCCGTGGTGCTTGGCGACTGGGCTTCACCCAGTTGTACAGTCTTTTCTTTGTGCCTTTAGGCTTAATTCATTCTGTCTCCTGCAGTAATTCACCGAGGGAAGTGGAAACTATGGTTTTTTCTTCTTCTCCTCTTATAATATCTTCTGATTCCCTTCGTTGCGGGAACCAAGACAGTTACTCATGTCCCTGGGACGCGCCGGACTTCAATGTTCCGGTGTTTTCATGGTTGTATCTACTGTAGATCCTGGCTTACAGGAGTTGCAGCGGTTTTGGGAGGCTGTGGCGGGCTTATCCCATTAAAAAAAAAAAGGATGACTAATGAGCAGGGGCCTGGGGTTCGATTCTAGTATTGGGCAAAGTGGGAGTTATATTGCTTACAACTTGTGACATTCCGCAGCTAACTATGGCTCATCACGACATAAGATAGTTTTGCCGTAACCTCCACATGTGACAGGCTAGTTGGAGATCACAGTTAGAGAGGTTCAGGGTGCTTACTCTTGAAACCAATCTGAATGTCAATGCAATTTTAATCCAATAAAATCTCAGTAATTATTCAATGTCAAAACTATACAACTCCATACCGTAGCTGTTAAAATAGCATTCAGAGTACGGAATATAAAGCCAAACTCAAAACCATTCCGTTCATTACATATTCACGCAATACGGCTGCAATGGGCGCTAGTGTTGCAACTCAGAGTACTACTTGAGTACGACATTTCACAATATCAATGTCGATCGATCGGAATTGGATTCAAGAGTTAGCCCCCTGTTTAGGTTTACAAAAGAGCTCCGATATCCCGTCACTGTCAAACACGTATGTAGACCCACGACACACTGGCTAATAGGGTAATTTGATATTTTTTTGTAATCGGGCCCCCGGTAACTTCACTCACATGACGCAAGCGTTGTGTCACGTCGGTTTTCTGCTCGGCCGTGGGATACCACGGCCGGCTCGACTAGAGTGACAACTCTAGTCGAGCCGGCCCATTCATGTCGAAGCATGGCTCTCCCACACTTAAAAACTAATTAGATTTTTAATTTTCATACCCAGTTAACTACTCAATTAACGTCGGAAGAAATCAGTTCAGCTGCATAAGAAGAAGGTTTCATACAAATAACGAACCTTGATTTCACATTTACGCATCTAGATTTTGTAAATACCGAAGTACGTACCGACTTCATGGCAGTTAAAACTCTTATCAAAGCAAAATACCTTGAAACTGTTCGGTATACGACGCCAACTAATCGTTATGAAAGGTAAATAAAATATTGTTGTAATTGGGAGCAGTGGTCCATAACATGAGAGCCGATAAGAAAGAGGTTGAAAGGTAATCGTTTTTGTTGTCGGCTTATGATATAAAACGAACGAAACGTTAAAACTAAAACGCAAAAAAAACAACTTTAAATATCCAAAATCTAATTAAACAAACAAAGAGTAAAAACTAAAACGCAATAAATAATTTACTATTAAATAGTTACACGCACTTATAGGTTACACACCACAGAAATATTTATCTGTGGGGTAGGCAGAAGTGCACATTACGGCACTTAAATCATATCGCTACTGGTGGCGTATTATGACGCCTTAAAGCCAGAGTGATTCCGCTGAGGGAACGAGATTACCCTAGACGATTTGTATAGCTTGTTTCTTTCCCTCAATAGAACCATTTTGACTTTAGTACGTCATGATAACCTCGCCGTACGATGTGACACACACTTTTCAATATTTATGTTATGCGTCACATATAATAGAGGGTGAGCCTATTGTCATATACTTTTTTTTGAATAAAACACAGTAATACTTTGCCCGACCCGGGAATCGAACCAGAGATCCCTTGTAGTCGGACTCGCAACCACTCGGTCAACGAGGTATTGCATAATTATATAAACTGTATAATTCTAATTCCAGACCACCTCCCGCAACCGTCAGCCCTCTAGCGTTCAGAACATGTTCTCCTCACTCCGCCTAGTTGAGAGGGTCGTCAAGAAACAGTTGAAGGAGGGACAGATATCTGAGGAACTCGCTAACAAATTCAACTGGGAAAAACTGTAAGTACCTTTAGGGAACAGAGAGTATAGTTCCCTAAGATCGGAAAAGGAGGATCCTCCGACCAGGCGAGGTGATCGTGCCTGGCGGGCTTTCTGCCCAACAGTTGCTCGTTGGGATTTTCTATCCGTGTTAAATCGAATGTTAACTTCGCATGTGCGATGTAGGACGTATTTTAAGACGTCATCCGTTGACTTGTGACATGGTGTCGCCACATACCAGTCATTTTCATTTTTCAAAGTAAATCTTTACGGTTGTAGTTTTCAATGGATTTTAGACTTTATTTAAAAGAGAATAACGTTGAGAATCCGTTAAATAAATAAATTAATATACTTATGTATAAGTAAAATGCATGCGACATTTATACGAATCAAGTTACTGCTGCGACTTCGCAGCCATTTTAAATGAGAATTCGCGGTCGAAATATACAGATTTTGACAAAAATTGTGGGAGAGCCATGCTTCGGCACGAATGGGCTAGCTCCAGCGGAGTCACAGAAAACCGACGTGAAGCAACGCTTGCGTTGTGTTTCGTCGTATGAGTGAGGTTACCGGAGACCCAATTACCCTCCTCCCATCTCCCAATCCCTGAACCCAACGTCTCAAACTCCATCCCCAAATGGTCGCTAACGCTGTAACGCCTCGGTGTTCCAGTTGCTTACCATCAAGTGATCCATCTGTTCTTTACCGGCTTATGCCATAAAAAAATTCTATACATATAAAGTCGAAAATCGATGTCAATCTACAAACTATCGATTGAGAGTTTCTTTATTAATTTTGATCAATATAATAATAAGTATGCATTTTGAACTTCCGATGTAGTCTTTCAGAACTTATAATATTAGATTTTTTTATTACAGAACCACCCGGCAGAGGCGTGAAAATCGACCAATGTTTTACTTAGACAAAACTACAAATATGAGAATGTTTAACTTACACTAACTTTAAGATAATTATAACACTTTTACTTATACTGAATAACATCGAGTGAAAATGTAATAAGGGTCGATTTTTCCAACGCCAGATATCTTTTAACTGAGAGATAACTTTGACTGCCTCGTTGGCCGAGTGGTCGCAAGTGCGACTGCCGGGCAAGGGGTCTTGAGTTCGATTCCCAGGTCGGGCAAAATTATAATGGGTTTCTTAAAAATTCTCAGTAGTAGCACGGAGTCTTGAATTGTGCCCGGTATATGGCAATAGGCTCACCCCCTATTACATGGGCCTCATAATATAAATAGTGAAAAGTGGGTGTTACATTGTACAGTGGCATAATGTGCACCTCTGCCTACCCCTTCGGGAATAAAAGGCGTCATGTTATGTATGTGATGATTTGACAATTCTTCCATACTAAAAACTGTCGAATGTCAATTTTATTCTACAGATAAGAATTAACTGACGATTGAAAAATCGACCCTAAATATAATAAGGATTAGATATAAGATTAAAAAGTTACTATTAATATTTATAAGCCAGTCAAAATTCAATTTAAATACATATTAATTAGGGATGAAAATATTTATTGCTGTGAAAGAATGGCAATGCACAAATCTCTGGGAGCTTACTCTTGAAATCAATCTGAATGTCAATGCAATTTCAATTTTTTTAAATATATTTGATGGGTCAAACGTCGTGGCCAGTATCTCGCCTGGTGGTAAAACCTTATGCGGCCTACGATGGAGCACGTTGACCCATAAGTAACCTATTCACTAGAGCCTTGAAGACATCCAGGTTACCAATAACTATTCACTATCAAAACTATACTACCCCAATCGTAGCTGTTAAGATAACATTCAGAGTGCAGAATATAAAACCAAACTCAATACCGTATAGTTCATTCACTATCCACGCAATACGGATGCAATGGGCGCTAGTGTTGCAACTCAAGAGTACCAGCACAATACCAATGTCGATCGATCGGAATTGGATTCAAGAGTAAACCCCCTTGTTCCTGTTATCAACCCTAATACCAAATATGAGGCAAATTAGCTCTCATTTAATAAAACCTTAAAAGAGTTTTATGAAGAATAATTCATTATCAACCGCCTTTTGTTATTTTCAATCCTACTTATTACTCCTTCACACTAGCGCATAATATCCAGCGCAGTCGTAAATGGGTTCTTACTGTTTCAAACGCAAATGGGTCCAAATAAACAACTATTATGAAAATGGGTTCAGCCGTTCTTAAGGTAGGAATTTAAATAAATACTAAATATTATTTTTTGTACTACATTTATTATTATTATAGACTAGCTTCTGCCCGCGACTGCGTACGCGCAATCCCTTTTCTTCCGTACCCATATGATTTTCAGGATTTTTTTCTATCATAAGAACCTTCTCCTGACAATAATAAATACAACAGCCATTCTCAAGTTATGGCGTGACAACGGGAAACGGGTTTCATTATTACATATATAGATATACATAAAGTAGTCATAAGTTATTTTTAAGAAGAGACATGCAAATCAGTATTTAATTGCTAATTATTTATTTTTAATACTTTGACTGATGTATTAATTTTGTAAATTATTTACAATACAGTGTGATAATAAATGACATTGTAGTCTACCAGATTTTATAATATTACTCACTAGGTCACTACCTACATATCCTGGCTTTACTTTGTCCAGGTGTAAAATCCCTGATTTTTACATTCATGTATATCAATAAGCCTTGTATCCCCGAAGTGGTAGTAAAAGGTGCTCATTACGGCATTTAATGCCATTGTACAATGTAACACTCACTTTTCACTATTTATGTTATGAGTACCATGTAATGGGAGTGAGCCTATTGACATACATAAGATACAGTTACAGACTCCGTGCTACCACGGAGATTAAAAAAAAACCGTCATACTTTGACCGACCCGGGAATTGAACCCGAGACCCCTTGCCCTTGGTCAATGAGGTAATCCCTGATTTTTCTGGTGAAATATTTTTTGTGTCACACAATTTTGTTACGGTAGTAGGAAGTTCGAAGTGGCACATAGCAATATTATGCATGCTGAAGATGAATTGAATGTTCGAAACTTCACAATTATTAATTACACGTTTAAAATCGCAAACCCGCCTTGAGCAAGCGTGTTAATTAATACTCGAACCTTCTCCGTGTGAGAAGAGGGCTTTGGTCAGCAATGGCCACTTATAGGATGTTGTCGATGTTCGGAAGTACGTATCTTCTGAACATCGTTATGATGACGTCATTGTCGTCATAATGACATATTATATTTTTTTGTGACCCACTTTTACCTAATTATAGAAATGTCGTAATTTCAATGTCAGAGTGAAAGCATTTATTTTTATAATAACTATCGTGAGTCATACTAAATTAACTAAAATCGCGGGTTACCCACGTGACTATACTGAGAAAAGCTCTACTAGTTTCGAGCCACAGAGCGTGCGCGGTCGCGGCGACGTGTACACTGGCGGGCGTTGGCGCTCGCCTCGGTGTACTTGCGCTGCGAGCACGCTACCCGCGATTGTAGTTAATCAAAGCATTTATTTCAATTAATCCTTAATTAAGCACATTGAAACATCAAAAATTGAATTGTCCGTCAGAAATCTCGTCCAAATATTTGGTGGTTGGAGCGTCGAATATCTCTCTCTCAAATTTTTTCCTTACATCAAAAAGTAAAGATTAGTCATAGTATGTACCGACCTTCTCTTGCGGTGGGTGGTCGGCGTTGTGTAGCTGCGCGCGGGACGCGGCCAGCGTGGCCAGCTCCGACATGTTCACGTACAGGGCTTGTGGCATCTCTACACAAATATAATGGAAAAATAAATATACTGTGTCATTTTACTTTTTTTTTCAATCGTTGCCCCACACTATGATTATCTCCTGAGTCGTAAGAAACACAAGTACAAACATACAAGTTCACATACACATAATACCCAAACCCGAAACCATCATTGTTGTATCATACAAAGAGTTGCTCCGTGCGGGAATTGAACCCGCTACACGATACGTGGCTGCCGGTTGCCCAGCCATCGCACCAACCGTGGTGTCAAAGTTAATAATTAAGTATTCACTACATTTACATTATGGTAAAATAATCAACTTTAATTTAGCTTATAGCAAAACTATGTATGTGGTATTGCTATTAAAATTGTCGCAGATATTGTTAACCATTAATATTTTGAGTCATTTCTGTATTGACCTACTGAACTTTGTCTCAATGAAGAACATCTTCAGAATTTAAACAGTTCGAAGTTTAAACAAATTCTTTTCTAATTCGGGGTAAAAATGGCACAAATTAGACCAATAATAGTCAGAATACAATATCTAATCACCACTTTCTTAATCGCAAACAGAAATAACACAGATTGAGTTCTACATCCCACATAATAAAGTTGATTTTACGCTATACATATGAAGTACACATTAATAATATAGTTTACCTTTAGTAAGATGCGGTGGTAGTGAGGATGGTTTGCTCGGCTTGAACTCTTGTTGGCAAGTGTTGGCGTTCCCGGACTTGTTGGGGACTGCTGGACGCTCCAGGGAGGAACATCGCTGTAGATATTAAATTAATTATTAATAACTAGCTTTTACCCGCGGCTTCGCTCGCGGTACAAAAGGATAAAAATAGCCTATGTGACATATATCAATACACACAGCGCCATCTATACCAATTCTTTTGTTTTCCCTCGGGAATATCAAAATTTTCCGGTTTAAAAAGTACCCTATTAATTATTCCGGACTTCTAACTATACACCTGCAAAAATTCAAAGCAATCGGTTTAGAAGTTACGGCGTGAAAGCGGAACAAACAAACATACTCACTTTCCCATTTATAATAGTAAGGATAGCAAGAATTTCTCATTCCTACAACTTTTGTAAATTCAAACACCAGACGTCATCCTACCTTTTGTAAATGAAATCGAGAACAAACTTTTAGTAACATAGATAGCTCTTGACATAACATAATCACGCCTTTTATTCCCGAATGGGTAGGCAGAGGTGCACATTACTTAATGCCAGTGTACAATGTAACACCCACTTTTCACTATTTATGTTATGAGTCCCATGTAATAGGGGGTAAGCCTATTGTCATATACCGGGCACATTTCCAGACTCCGTGCTAATACTGAGATTTTAAAAACCGATTTTTAAAAAAACTTTGCCCGACACGGGAATCGAACTCGAGACCCCTTGCGGCAATCGCACTTGCGACCACTGGGCTAACGAGGCCAACTAGTTGACTTTGGGTTGATCAGACTGACTTTGTTCATCGTTGAATAGTTCTTACCCACGGCCGTTACAGCCCTGAGCGCTAGTGTAGCGTATGTGCGGCTGTGGTACAAGTAAGGCTGTATCCTTAGAGAATAGCACTACAGCTGTTTAATAAAACCGGGTGTCAATCACCTATAAGTTTTTATAATAACTATTGTGAGACATACTAAATTAAATAAAATCGCGGGTTACTCCCGTGAATATAGTGAGAAAAGACGTCGCTGCGACCGCGCACGCTGCTAATGAGGAAGAACCTCTCTGTGGTTCGAAACTAGTAGAGCTTTTCTCAGTATATTCACGTAAGTAACCCGCGATTTTCATTAATTCACCTATTAGTTACAAGAAATTATGGGTAGTTATCATAGTTGTGTCACATCAAACTCTTGTTGGATTAATTTTCGATTTTTAAATGTAGTCTAGTTTTTGTCAATATAACTGGTAGGTATTTTCTTTATAAGGTACTAGTAGCCCGTCCCGGCTTCGCACGGGGTAGACAATTATTTATTTTAGAAATGTGGATTGTTGTAGTGACATAACTACAATAGTTGGACATATGATACCGCGGAGATTTTTGTAGATATTATGATGTTCTTCAATATTGTTGTACATTATTTTGTTCTATCGCTAATAGTTTCGGCAGCGCATTCGACGAAAGACATTTTAAGACTCATTTTTCTACACCTTCGGTGACATTGTTCAAATTTTACCAAGGATCCCTAATTTTATTCAGAATGAAATGTAGCCTATGTCAAATTGGAAGAATGTAGCATTCTATTGGTGAAAGAATTTTTTAAATCGGCCCAGTACTTTTTGAGCCTATTCATTACAAACATGCAAAAATAGGTACAAATCTTTTCTCTTTATAATATTAGTATAGATATGCGACTTAAAAACAAAAAGTGAGTATAGTATTAGTACGCTTTTATCAAAAATCCATTGACAGGTACGTAGATAGTACAAATAGAAGAAAGAAAGAAAGAAAAATAATTTATTCGCCACTAGACATGGGCCACAGATATAAACACACAAAATGAACATAAAAAAAAAACAAAAATAAAAAAACACTAAGAACATAAAATAACAAAACAAAAAAAATGCAGTAAAAAAGTAGCAGTGCATACATACAGTGGGTAGCGGCGGGCGCGCGTAGATGTGTGCGTCGCGTGCGTCCAGCTCCGACGTGAACGTGTGCACGCTCAGCGCCGCGCGGGGGTGGCCGCGCTCGTACGCTGCGGACATTGGAGGTTAGGTTACGGGGACATTGACGTCTTGGTACGAGAACGTGGGCACGCTCAGCGCCGCGCGGGGGTGGCCGCGCTCGTACGCTGCGGACATTGGAGGTTAGGTTACGGGGACATTGACGTCTTGGTACGAGAACGTGGGCACGCTCAGCGCCGCGCGGGGGTGGCCGCGCTCGTACGCTGCGGACATTGGAGGTTAGGTTACGGGGACATTGACGTCTTGGTACGAGAACGTGGGCACGCTCAGCGCCGCGCGGGGGTGGCCGCGCTCGTACGCTGCGGACATTGGAGGTTAGGTTACGGGGACATTGACGTCTTGGTACGAGAACGTGGGCACGCTCAGCGCCGCGCGGGGGTGGCCGCGCTCGTACGCTGCGGACATTGGAGGTTAGGTTACGGGGACATTGACGTCTTGGTACGAGAACGTGGGCACGCTCAGCGCCGCGCGGGGGTGGCCGCGCTCGTACGCTGCGGACATTGGAGGTTAGGTTACGGGGACATTGACGTCTTGGTACGAGAACGTGGGCACGCTCAGCGCCGCGCGGGGGTGGCCGCGCTCGTACGCTGCGGACATTGGAGGTTAGGTTACGGGGACATTGACGTCTTGGTACGAGAACGTGGGCACGCTCAGCGCCGCGCGGGGGTGGCCGCGCTCGTACGCTGCGGACATTGGAGGTTAGGTTACGGGGACATTGACGTCTTGGTACGAGAACGTGGGCACGCTCAGCGCCGCGCGGGGGTGGCCGCGCTCGTACGCTGCGGACATTGGAGGTTAGGTTACGGGGACATTGACGTCTTGGTACGAGAACGTGGGCACGCTCAGCGCCGCGCGGGGGTGGCCGCGCTCGTACGCTGCGGACATTGGAGGTTAGGTTACGGGGACATTGACGTCTTGGTACGAGAACGTGGGCACGCTCAGCGCCGCGCGGGGGTGGCCGCGCTCGTACGCTGCGGACATTGGAGGTTAGGTTACGGGGACATTGACGTCTTGGTACGAGAACGTGGGCACGCTCAGCGCCGCGCGGGGGTGGCCGCGCTCGTACGCTGCGGACATTGGAGGTTAGGTTACGGGGACATTGACGTCTTGGTACGAGAACGTGGGCACGCTCAGCGCCGCGCGGGGGTGGCCGCGCTCGTACGCTGCGGACATTGGAGGTTAGGTTACGGGGACATTGACGTCTTGGTACGAGAACGTGGGCACGCTCAGCGCCGCGCGGGGGTGGCCGCGCTCGTACGCTGCGGACATTGGAGGTTAGGTTACGGGGACATTGACGTCTTGGTACGAGAACGTGGGCACGCTCAGCGCCGCGCGGGGGTGGCCGCGCTCGTACGCTGCGGACATTGGAGGTTAGGTTACGGGGACATTGACGTCTTGGTACGAGAACGTGGGCACGCTCAGCGCCGCGCGGGGGTGGCCGCGCTCGTACGCTGCGGACATTGGAGGTTAGGTTACGGGGACATTGACGTCTTGGTACGAGAACGTGGGCACGCTCAGCGCCGCGCGGGGGTGGCCGCGCTCGTACGCTGCGGACATTGGAGGTTAGGTTACGGGGACATTGACGTCTTGGTACGAGAACGTGGGCACGCTCAGCGCCGCGCGGGGGTGGCCGCGCTCGTACGCTGCGGACATTGGAGGTTAGGTTACGGGGACATTGACGTCTTGGTACGAGAACGTGGGCACGCTCAGCGCCGCGCGGGGGTGGCCGCGCTCGTACGCTGCGGACATTGGAGGTTAGGTTACGGGGACATTGACGTCTTGGTACGAGAACGTGGGCACGCTCAGCGCCGCGCGGGGGTGGCCGCGCTCGTACGCTGCGGACATTGGAGGTTAGGTTACGGGGACATTGACGTCTTGGTACGAGAACGTGGGCACGCTCAGCGCCGCGCGGGGGTGGCCGCGCTCGTACGCTGCGGACATTGGAGGTTAGGTTACGGGGACATTGACGTCTTGGTACGAGAACGTGGGCACGCTCAGCGCCGCGCGGGGGTGGCCGCGCTCGTACGCTGCGGACATTGGAGGTTAGGTTACGGGGACATTGACGTCTTGGTACGAGAACGTGGGCACGCTCAGCGCCGCGCGGGGGTGGCCGCGCTCGTACGCTGCGGACATTGGAGGTTAGGTTACGGGGACATTGACGTCTTGGTACGAGAACGTGGGCACGCTCAGCGCCGCGCGGGGGTGGCCGCGCTCGTACGCTGCGGACATTGGAGGTTAGGTTACGGGGACATTGACGTCTTGGTACGAGAACGTGGGCACGCTCAGCGCCGCGCGGGGGTGGCCGCGCTCGTACGCTGCGGACATTGGAGGTTAGGTTACGGGGACATTGACGTCTTGGTACGAGAACGTGGGCACGCTCAGCGCCGCGCGGGGGTGGCCGCGCTCGTACGCTGCGGACATTGGAGGTTAGGTTACGGGGACATTGACGTCTTGGTACGAGAACGTGGGCACGCTCAGCGCCGCGCGGGGGTGGCCGCGCTCGTACGCTGCGGACATTGGAGGTTAGGTTACGGGGACATTGACGTCTTGGTACGAGAACGTGGGCACGCTCAGCGCCGCGCGGGGGTGGCCGCGCTCGTACGCTGCGGACATTGGAGGTTAGGTTACGGGGACATTGACGTCTTGGTACGAGAACGTGGGCACGCTCAGCGCCGCGCGGGGGTGGCCGCGCTCGTACGCTGCGGACATTGGAGGTTAGGTTACGGGGACATTGACGTCTTGGTACGAGAACGTGGGCACGCTCAGCGCCGCGCGGGGGTGGCCGCGCTCGTACGCTGCGGACATTGGAGGTTAGGTTACGGGGACATTGACGTCTTGGTACGAGAACGTGGGCACGCTCAGCGCCGCGCGGGGGTGGCCGCGCTCGTACGCTGCGGACATTGGAGGTTAGGTTACGGGGACATTGACGTCTTGGTACGAGAACGTGGGCACGCTCAGCGCCGCGCGGGGGTGGCCGCGCTCGTACGCTGCGGACATTGGAGGTTAGGTTACGGGGACATTGACGTCTTGGTACGAGAACGTGGGCACGCTCAGCGCCGCGCGGGGGTGGCCGCGCTCGTACGCTGCGGACATTGGAGGTTAGGTTACGGGGACATTGACGTCTTGGTACGAGAACGTGGGCACGCTCAGCGCCGCGCGGGGGTGGCCGCGCTCGTACGCTGCGGACATTGGAGGTTAGGTTACGGGGACATTGACGTCTTGGTACGAGAACGTGGGCACGCTCAGCGCCGCGCGGGGGTGGCCGCGCTCGTACGCTGCGGACATTGGAGGTTAGGTTACGGGGACATTGACGTCTTGGTACGAGAACGTGGGCACGCTCAGCGCCGCGCGGGGGTGGCCGCGCTCGTACGCTGCGGACATTGGAGGTTAGGTTACGGGGACATTGACGTCTTGGTACGAGAACGTGGGCACGCTCAGCGCCGCGCGGGGGTGGCCGCGCTCGTACGCTGCGGACATTGGAGGTTAGGTTACGGGGACATTGACGTCTTGGTACGAGAACGTGTGTGTTTGTAGGGTAGCGTGACGTAACGACCTCCTTCTCCTAAACTTAACTCCGTTTGATCTAAGTATTGTATTCTTATTAGTACGACAAAATAAAAAATATGTGTCTAATATTTTTTCATTATCTACTTGACGGACATTTTTAATTTCCATAAACGATAGAGTAGACACACTACCGTATTATAATGATAACCTTTATTATTTATAATAATATGTGTCTACAAATGTAGATAAAAAAATGTATCTTGTTTTGGGAATAACTCGTTACTACCTCCCAAAAGCATTGCCTCAGGATCTACAGTCGATACAATCATAAAAACACCGAAACACTGCCGGACTTCAGTGTGCTTTCTAGGGACATAAACAGTCTTAAGAATTAGCAACACAATTGAATGAATTCTACTTCATCACAATTTCAATTCTAAAATAAAAAAGTAAATTGTCTACGTAACTTTAAATCTAAGTATTGACTTGACTGCAAAACGGCACATACCTGCTGAAATAGTATGTGGTCTCCCGCCCATGATGGCGGAGGCTGCTCTCTCGAACTGCGCCGTGTCTTTCAGATCTGGCCAAGTCGCTGATGCTGGGGAGAAAAACAATATTGTTTTAGACACATTACTATGCTGCTCACGGCTATCATATAGAGGTACATTACTGCTTTGGACATACATACATCACTATACTTCATACATAATGCATGTTCTGTTTACATATAAAATATTGATGAAATAGTCTTTGATTTGATCATAAATGTTTGTATCGTAATTTGTATTTTATCGGCTCGACCGGGCCTCACAGAAGACCCAAGTACCCCTACCCCTTTCCTAACAATCTTCAAATTCCTAATCCCAAAAGGCCGGTAACGCACTTGTAACGCCTCTGGTGTTCCAGGTGTCCATGGGCGACGCCGATTGTTTACCATCAGGTGATCCGTCTGCCCGTTTACCGGCTTATTCTATAAAAAAATCAGTGCAATTAATTGTTGATGAACAAATAAATATACTTATAAATAGCCAAAACGCTATAACAGCTATGATGACCCTTTTCTACATAGAGGTTTATCGTAGGTAATCCTAAGGTATGCGGATTGAAGACCGCGATTTAAGGTTCAAGTCATAGAGTGCTGCATTTAGTCTCTGTTAAATGTGTAGTCTCGTTTTTCTCTTATGAAAAAAGCCCTACTTATAAAATAAAGATTTAAAAAATGTGTAGTTTCATACTGGTTTCTTACGATCTCCACAGGAAACGAAGAGGTGCTGCTGACTAACGTATCTGCCATCAGTATACTGACAAGTCCACCATTTAAATTTTCATCCGAAATTCTCATCATTTACTCTAGGTAGGTAACTCTGGAATTTTTATCGTGTCTAAATAGTATATGGGTAATGTACCTGCATTGCTGATGACGTCATGTCCTTCGTCCGTGTGTTCGTCCTCTGTGTGGCTCTTGGCCTGAGTCATACACTCGCTGCTGACGCTCTGATTGTCTGAACCCTGTACGAACACACGAAGCAATTATTGCAACTTGCGTAATGTTGCTTGAAGGAATAGCAAGAGTATTAATAATATTCAATGATATTATAATAGTATAGATAATATAATAGACTGCCTCGTTGGCCGAGTGGTCGCAAGTGCGACTGCCGGGCAAGGGGTCTCGGGTCCGATTCCCGGGTCGAGCAAAGTATTACTGGATTTTTTTAAAATCTCAGTAGTAGCACTGAGTCTGGAATTGTGCCCGGTATATGGCAATAGGCTCACCCCCTATTACATAGGACTCATAACATAAATACTGAAAAGTGGGTGTTACATTGTACAGTGGCATAATGTGCACCTCTGCCTACCCCTTCGGGGATAAAAGGCGTGATGTTATGTTATGTTATGTTATGTTCAATGATATTATAAAACTATAGATACGTTGTCCGCACTCTAAAATGACAACATGAAATGAAGCCAATTGGCCACATCGCGCTTGGTTACGCACCAACCAGTCGCATGACGGGACGTTTGTTTTGAATTTATATCGTGTGTGTAAATCTGTGCAAAACATCAAGAAAACATGCCTTCGTGTGTTTTCAGACGATGTACAAATTATACCCCAAATGTTAAAGACAAAAATGTGTCATTTCATGCGTAAGTTCACAAAACTACTTATTTTTATTTTATTTTTTCGACGCCGCGCCGCCGCGTAATGGCGGCCGGCGCATGAAGTTAGTAGCCAGTTAGCCACGTGCCGTTAGGGGAGGTTTGGGACACTATTACACTAGTGTTTTTTGGTTGATAGAATTTATACTATTATTTGAATATAATACGCGCGGTCATTGAGAAATTTATCAATGTTCGTCTACATTTCGCACACAAAAGTTCTGCGTCAAATTATAAGAGTCAAAAAAGAAATAAATTAAGTTTGTTTGAAGGAATTTTAAAATATGGATCTGTTCTGCAACATAAGTCGATAATATGTGACTTCGATTATCATACTGTTCGATTGTCTATCAGTAAGTTAATGTATTTTATATGATTAAATAAAGGTTTTTTTATATTCATACAGATTTGTTTTATTTTTTAATTTAATATGTAACAATAATTACTGTTGCGGAATACAGCATTGATATTTTAAAGATTAATATTATTATTACTTTATTCGTAAAGTAGGTAATACGGTATATCAACTATTTTATTAAGTCAAAAAAATCGCATCCCCTTCTTTCCCCATATGCCTCTGATAGCTATGTCACTCATGCGCTCGACCAATGAGCATGTAATTTGACTATTACTTATCCTATGACGTAACAGAAGATGAATTTGTATCTCCCTCTAGCAACATGCATCCCGCCGTACGGTGTCATATTTTCTTTCCCTTTCTTCACGCGTATAAGTAGTTATCTAGAGGTAGTATTTTCGCCGTTTTTAAGCGCCGCGATGTTGGTTCATGACGTGTCAATATATAATACGTCATTGATAATATTTACTTTTTTTAAACTTTAACTGCAATATGTTACTTGATTTTACATAAAGGTTGATTATGTATCTTTTAATACTTATCAACTAAATATTTTTAAGTGATTAGGTTTCGATTTCAGATCGTAAATCAATTTCATTTTTTTAAACCAAAGTCTCTAACATAAATTATGGCAAGCAAGAATCTTTATTACAGTTTCTTAGTACTAATATGTTTATGTAAATACCTTTTTAGTTTTACTTATATTGTATCAAACCACATAATAACTACAGGATAAGTAGGCAAGACATGCATAGACGTTAAATTATTAGGAAAAACAATCGTGTTTTAATGCAACATAAGGCAATCGAAATAAAGTAGGCGCTAAATTAAAAAATAAAACCTACTTCAAAAACTAAAACAAACGAAAAGTAAAAAGCAAAAATAACTATTATCTAACTATATGATCATACGTACTTAAATAACTATTATTGATCATACGTACTTATAGCTTACACACCCACTGATAGGTGAGATGTCGGTGCCACAAGTTTTAAACAATATTATTCATTAAATCCTGTTGGGACATGATAAGTATGTACATAATGTTATGCAGACGGACATATAGTGACCAGATTGGCGATATATTAAAGAAGGGCCAAATTAAAAGTACCCTTAACCGACGAGCATGCATGAAAAGATTGATGACTGTTATTGAAGCGAAAGAGGTATGTAAGAATCGTAGTAATTGGCGTTCCTTAGTCTCTGTCTACCCCAATGGGAGACAGGCGTGAAGTTATGTATGTATGTATAGGTAATGTTATGCACGTCAGTGAGCAGTGCCACTCGTTACGCGAGTCATAGTGAACACAATAAACAGTATCTAATATAGTCCGTCGTTTGATTTACGAGTGACCAACCTAAACACCTTAATAGATACCTCACACGTTGGCCGAGACTCCCTCGTTGGCCGAGTGGTTGCGTCGGGTAAAGTATTACTGGGCTTTTTCAAAAAACCTCAGTAGTAGCACGGAGTCTGGAATTGTGCCCGGTATATGGCAATAAGACTCACCCCCTATTACATGGGACTTATAACATAAATAGTGAAAAGTGGGCGTTACTTATGTGTGCACCTCTGCCTGCCCCTTCGGAGATAAAAGGCGTGATGTCATATTATAAACTTGGGTAGTTAGTAAAGGCTAGGTGCAGGTAGCCAAAGGTAAAATTTTTGATTTGTAAGGTAATAAGCGCCCGAATTTGTTTTTTTTTATACTTAATAGGTCGACGTTTGACCACCATCTCGCCTGATGGTAAGTGAAGATGTGGCCGACGATGGAGCACGCCTACCCTGTTTACTCGGGACTTGAAGACACCCAAGGCATATTTGAAGGGAAACAGACTCCGGCAAGGAATTCCATTCCTTATCGGTTCGCAATGAGGAAGCTTGACAGAAATCTTCGTGCGAATGGGTGGAATGTCCACCATATTAAAAGTGTGGCGCCTTGCCGTTCGTCTGGTGGTACGGTAAACATTAGGAAGTTGTTAGGGTACAAGGATTTCTAGTTAATACAAGTTAGTAGACAAATTTAGTTAATTTTAGTAAGTTAGTAGGGCAAAGCCTACAAGTGCCCGAACTTGATGACATTTTAGGACGTTAGTAAGTTATACGCCATGGGGGTCACCGGTGATCGGCATTAGCGGAGGATTTACCTTCAACAGTTTTTTATTGGCAGTCAAAGTGTTAAGGCTACATGTATAATATTGTAATTACATTGTCAACGTAGAGCGAGCGACGCTGTAGTGCGTCCTGCGATCGAAACCCGGAGTCCGCGCTGCAGACACTCGACAACCGGAACGCGGACTAAAAAGCGAATGGAGAACACAAAAAAGCAAAATAAAAAAAAGTCAAATAAAAAAATAAAAGTTCTACAAAAATTAAAATCATCTCATCTACAATACGTAAAATAACTAAATCCTACTAACTATAATAGAATCTAATATATATTCACTACAATCTAAGAACACAGTTACTAAACATTTGTACAGACATCTATCTACTCCAACATTTCAATAGATTTTACACTTTAAAATACAAAAGTCTAAGGTTAAAAATTCAACAAACATTGACGTAGCTTGATACTGCCTGTAACTTAGTGATGTAGGGTAAAGGTACCTGTGTTAGACAGTGTTGAGAGTCACTGGAAGGAGCAGGGATAGTGCCCGCTGAGGACGCGTTCGATATCGGGGTAGAGCAACTCACTGTTGAACCGGATACACCTGCAAATTGTGTTAATTAGATGTTTAAACGTTGTGTCCAGCGGCCTTAGTACGAGTTTGTTTTACGTTATAAGTAGTCGAAACGAGACCGCGTTCGGCGCTCTGATTGGTTGGGTCATTGGAACCGGCCAAAAATCATTGGTTTTTTTTTAACTTTGCCCCACATTAGGATTTTCTCCTGTGTCGTGGGTGCATTTACAAACATACAAGTTCACATACACAATGACACCCAGACCAGAAACAACAATTTGTGGATCACACAAAGTGTTGTTCCGTGCGGGAATCGAACCCGCGACCCGTTCCACAGCAGCCGGTTGCCCAGCCACCGCACCAACCGTGCAGTCTCTGCGGTTTATTAGTCAGATATGTGACTTTTGTGCAAGATATCTGGAGTTCGATTAATTATAATATTATCAGGCAACCAAAATGATGCCGTGGCAGAAAACTGGCCCAACTCTCCCCCTTCCCCCATTCCCATTTCCAATCCCCATAGGTAATCTTCAAATCCCCTTAAAAACAGGCAAACCGTGCTTATCGTGACGACTGCATAACATTAGGAGATCCGTCTGCTAATTTGCTGCCTTATACCATAAAAGACCATTAACTCGTCGAGTACCGGTTTTGCAGACACAATTATAGAACAATAGGTTGCGGTCACCGGTGACCGCTTGGTGTTTGACAGTTTAAAACTCACCATGCTGTTGATCAGAACACTGACTGTTCAGTGAAGATATTGAGGTGAGTGATGACTTGCGGCTTCCGAGCCGGGACGAGGCCGACGGTGAATGGGGCGCCGACCCTGACTCAGCCCAGCCGCTGTAGCACGACTTTATGTCGCATATCACCTGGAATTGAACCGTAAAAGGGATTTAAAAAAAAAATTGGTTGTGTGGGTATTTCAGCATAAACTTCTTCAGCGACGATGAGAATTGGTTATGACGTAACGAAATACCGGGTTTGGTTTAACTGCTAAATGGTTTTATGCACGTCAAAAACCCAAAACAGTGACCAAAGCAAAGTGCCTAAGGACTTGTTCCTTGGATTCTTGATTCGGCTAGTTATCGAATTTGTGAATTTTCGAAGTTATCAATAGGTAATATTGGAATTGCGTCCGTTGTTAATCGAACCTTTGACGATTAGCATAGCATCTCAATGTAAACATTATAATACATGTTATATAATCCAATCCAGATAGCAAAGAAGTAGACAGAAGATACAGATGTTATCACAAATTACCTGTAGACTGGCAGCCGGCAGTGTCCTAGGTTCAGCTGTATGTCTGATGAGCTGCTCGCTGCCTTCTTGTAAATGTCCGACCTCCGCTAACATTGCCACTTCAGATTCCTGGAAACATATTACGGTATTTAAACTAAAAAGTAACACTTTATGCCAACAAGAATATGGAAAAAAAAATTTAATGGGGCTCCGGTAACCTTACTCACACGACGAAACACACCGCAAGAGTCGTTTCACGTCGGTTTTCTGTGAGGCTGTGGTATCCCTCTGGTCGAGCCGGTCGAACTTCACCAATGCAATTGGTCATTAGGTACTCACCACAACGGGGTTTAGGAGAGACACGAAGTGACAGAAGCGGCTTCGTTCCTCGATGAGCGCGGCCTTCACTGCTTTCTCCTCCATCTCCTCCAACTGTTGCTTACGTTCTTGTATGTCCTACAAAAATCAATATCAACTTTATAGTACAGTGAAACTTGGTTAAGTGGGACCTGGATAAGTGAGAAACCTACATAACTGGAACTCATGCTGAGGTCCCAACACTTTGGCACTGAATTACCTCTGTTAGTGGGACGAGGTAAACCTCTATATCTGGGATTTGTTCTTTCGATTTATCATCATAGTTACCTCTATAACTCAGACAGCGATTAAATTTTATATTTTTATATTTTATTTATTTCATTCTTATTTTACCCACATATTCCACACGTAATTCCAAGTCCACCTCTATTAATGGAACCCTTTGTAAATGATACAGATATTTATTTATACCTGTATATCTGAGACGCTAGGTAAGTGGAATACTTCTATAAGTGAAACGACATTGCAGGTCTCTTGATGTTTCACTTAACCAGGTTTGACTGTATAAAAATAAACTAATTTCTGCAGTTTTTCTTCAAAATCTACCAATACAAAAATCATTTAAGAACCCTTTAAATCATGACTAGATTTTTATTGTAGCATCGTTGGAGTCAAGTGTGAATTGCCAAATTATTCACTTTCAGGAATCTAACCCACTTCACGTCTTTTCTCTAATAGCCATACATCAGCAAAGCACATAAAGAACAATAAAACTGATTAAATTAGGACTACATCCACAACCCACGACCTCGTCTTTCTGAACCAACAGGACCTTGCCAAAGAATTCATGGACCATATTTTGGGTTCTTATTCTCACCTGCATGCAAACATCAGCGCGTCTCTTCGCATCAGGAGGCGCTCTCCTCGCCTTCCTCGCGTGTCTTTGTGCCTCCGTGACACGGCGTCTAAGTTCAGCTCGAGCACGCTTGCATTCCCGCGCATGCTCTCGGCTTAGTGCACCAGTAGTACAGGTCCCACGACGCCATTCGTCAGCGCGTTCTGATAGCGGAGTTATAAGGGTATCCATTAGGGCACTGGAATGAAAAGAAAAGTGCTGGTTATTTTGGTGAAAAGCAATACTCTTCCTACAGTCGAGTTAAAACAAAACCCATCGGGTTTAGGTTGCCGCGGATAACTTAATCGGTTACCGGGGCTCCGGCTTGAAGGGCAGGAGTAGGAACTGGATGGTTTTTAGTTAGTAAGCGACCGACACTCCCTCCCACCTCAAGTAGGTGGGAGAAGTAATTCGATGATTTTTCCCCCTAAAAATAATCGGGATTTAGGTTAGGCAGAAACCACACCAATTATGACCTATGTTAAGTTCCATCCAATCAATAGTTCATGACAGCCCACTGCTGAACTATGAATCTATTCTACATAAGAGGGTTCGTCATAATATCCACGTTTGACTGGTGAGTTAGAGCAGACTAAAAGCATGCGAATTCGCAACGCAAAAAATTACGGTGCGAATTGCTGCGATACGATTTCGTGTGACAAGGCGTCTCCCAGGACGACCATTCCTTCGACGACCGTCAACCGTACAAAACGTATTTTAAATTGAAAACTAGGTCGTGACATGGATCATAAAAAGAAGTGTGCACTTCTGTTATTTCACTTAGGAGACAGGAAAAAGAAACAAAGAAGATTTTGAGAAGATAAGATTTTGATGCGCGATGCGAAAAAGGTTAACCAAGGCTTACTAAGCGTCTTTAAATGTTGGCATTTGCGTCACATCTTGCATTCCGTTTTTCACACAGAATCCAGTTTCTGAGAGAAATCTCATTTGACGTCAGACCTGGCGAACGCTCGACAGCTAATGATAGTATGGAAACCGCAATGTACCGTGTCGCCATTTGCAATGACGTAGGTAAGTATGC
The DNA here is from genome assembly GCA_038387885.1 of Spodoptera picta. NCBI lineage: Eukaryota > Metazoa > Arthropoda > Insecta > Lepidoptera > Noctuidae > Spodoptera > Spodoptera picta. The sequence goes on from JAZHFQ010000648.1 coordinate 123,741, forward strand.
AATTGATGACGTGTTGGGACAGGTAGATGCGAAAGATTAAATATGTATGTATGTATTTATGTGGTAGAACACATCATCAACACGTCATCAACAGCCTGTAAGTGGTCATTTCTCATCAAAGACCTCTTTTGCACCCGGAGCAGGTTTGAGCATTAATCACCACGCTTGCTCAATGCGGGTTGGCGATTTCAAACTTACTTACCTCTATAATTATAAATTATAAGCCCAGGTTTCCTTACGATGTTTTCCTTCACCGTTTGTCAGTGGTGTCTAAATAACCTTACAAAGTACATATAACTCGGAAAATGTCACATTCATTGGTACTTGCCGTTGGTAAGTTTCGAGCCCGCACACTCGTGTAAGAGGAGCGGGCGGTGGAACAAGGACATTCAATTATCATTAGTACATAATATGTAGTTATCCATTGCACTTTTACCGCCCTGTTCAGAAATATTACAATATACTTTTTGCGGATTTTTTTAAGGGAGAAAAACCATCGAATGACTGCTCCTGTCTGGGTGAGGCGGGAGGGAGTGTCAGACTCTTACTGACTAAAAACCACCCCATTCCTTCTTCTGCACTTCGAGCCGGAGCCCCGGTAACCCGTTATTTTGAAGATATACTCCAAAACTTTGGATGAATGTTTTCATACTCTTTCACGCAATAATCTAATGAATGAAATTAGTCACAGAGCTAGAAGTTTAGAAAACATAGTCTACTTTTTATCCTGAGTATGCGGGTGTAGCCGCTGGATGAAACTAATGCGGACATTATCATTGGTAGGTAGTAACATCTATTATCTCTATCTCTATTATATAAGTACAGTACATAATATGGGACACTCAATAATGTCTAATGCTTATCTATTAGTAGGTATCACAATGTACACGGTTTCCTTCCCTATCAGAGAGAGAAATATGTAATGTTATGTTTGCATTGCCTAACGTGTTTTATGGTAATGTAAACTATTATTCAACCAATTATGAACCGATTAAGAACCCGACAGCTGTTCTGTAGATGAACAGATAATTTAGATCCTCAAGAAACATGTTTGACGTAATGACAATCTTAATAGATTTGTTTACATTGTTATGACGTCATAATATAGTAAACAAGAATTTACCTTATAAACGTCTTCATCCTGGTCTCAATGGCTCTGTGACGTAAGCAGACGCGGGTTAGCGCTGTACCAATCTCCTTTGTCGCACCTGTAACAAAAAAATAATGTGATTAATTAAAGATAAGGAATATTTCGAGTTCCTTATCAAACAGTTACTTACGTGAATAAGCCGAGTAACTAAGTTTATATTAGTGTGTGAGTGTAGTCTGGCGAGTTGAATGTCTGGTATAAAATTATTGTAATGGCAAAATATATGATAGGAAGATGACATGTCTGCCTATGTCAGCCAGCGCTCAAATTGAGGATTTTGAGAAAAACTTGAAAATGGACTCATTTATATAATTAGAGGTATAGTAATTCTTTTTAATACCACGAAGCTCACCCTACATGGGACTCACTGCCATTGCTGGTGAAAAGTATCTCAGTCAACCTGTTCGGGGTTTAAAATGCGTGACGCTATAATTTATTAAAATAATTATTCAGCACGTGTTTAAGAAAAATAAATAATTAGTTTCACATAATTTTAATCAATTTTCCTGAATATTATTTAATATTTCACACGTACATTACCTCTAGTATTTGAAACAACTGCCTCGTTGGCCGAGTGGTCGCGAGTGCGACTGCCGGGCAAGGGGTATCGGGTTCGATTCACGGGTCGGGCAAAGTATTACTGGGTTTTTAAAAAATTCTCAGTAGTAGCACGGAGTCTGGAAATGTGCCCGGTATATGGCAATAGGCTCACCCACTATTACATGGGACTCATAACACAAATAGTGAAAAGTGGGTGTTACTTCTGTGTGCACCTCTGCCTACCCCTTCGGGGATAAAAGGCGTGATGTTATGTTATGATGTTATGTTATGTATTTGAAACAATAAAATATACGTAAAATACCTACTCTAACATACAGTAATAATAATATTAAGCATATTAAATTCTTGGTTTATAAAAAAATTATTTGGATTTATTTTGTTATTTTCCTTGTTGCGGTTTCTCTATCGAAATCGTTTCGCGTAAATGTGTATTTTAACAATACAATAATAATATAATGTGTAACTACCCAGTTGTGCTTTCTTTTTATTTCTTCATTTATTTTCTTAAATTATTATGGTTGTTTACTTAATAATTTTCATCTAAACAGAAACACCGTCATTGCTATTTGCTTTCAATTAATATTAATATTACCGAAATATTTTTCAGACAACACGAATTAAACAATAATTTATTAAACTCACCCCTTGCATTTGTGGCCGCGTCTGCAATCTTCTGGAACGCATCCAGAAACGCTGCTATGGCGACCAGGGCGGATCTGTGAAATTGGAAGATATAGGTATTAGAATTTCAAACTACAGATACATGCACCAAAATATTTTTTTACAATTTTTGTGAAATCGTTTGTTTGTTCTGACTAATCACCGAAATGGCTGGACCAATTTTGACAGGACTTTCATTGGCAGATAGCTGAGATGTACTAAGGAGTTACTTAGGCTTTTCCATGCGGACGACGTCGCACGTACAGCTAGACTCGTTAGTAGTTTGGTTCCCTCTTGCAATCAAGCATTAAGATTTATTTCAGCTTTTTGAATATTCTCCTTCTAATAACACATAGGACTTAATAAAATAACTGATAAAGTGGGTGATAGGTCGTATATCTGCACCTCAGCCTATTCAGAAAAGGGTAAAAAAACAATTACAGCAATCGAGACTGTTACTACTTATAAGCTACGGCTGAAATCTATTCCTAAGAATAATACCGTCAGCTTCTTATCAATAACATTACAATTGGCATGACATTCACATGCAGCCGTGACCTCTACGAATGCTGCACCCATTGTGATATTAAAATGTGTTTATTTATTTATTCGCCTTCACAACAGAACAGAGCGATTGATTGATTGCTTTGATTTATTGTTGTGAAGACTGGGTGGACATTCTTTATAATTAGGTAGTTTCCAGGGTATCAAAATTACAAATCTAATTAGTCCGTCAGTTAAATAATGTTAAATCTATCAGACACGTTTTTTTTTTATTTTCTCGTATTAAACTGTCAAACACCGCGCGGTCACCGGTGACCGCAACCTATTGTTCTTCAATTGTGTCTATAATGACGGTAGTCAACGAGTTAAGTTGCAATACTTCGATAAAATGGCGCTAAGTTCAGGAGTGACAGCTACAAACTGTGGCACGCTGTGACGTCACTCGATATTTCAAATTAATATATCGTCGAAAGTATTTAATTTTGTGAAAAAAGAAAAATACGTGTCTAAAGTTTTAAATTAATCTAGCCAGAATTAGAATAAAATTTAGGAAACTATTTGTACGGAACAATATACGACAATTTTTAGTTTTGGAACGAGACATACATTATTTTTTCATTTATTTAAATTTCAATTGGATTTTATAACTACAAAATCACGGCAAACGTGAAAAACCTAAATGTACAGAACTAAGAAATATGACAAAAGCAGGAGACCGCTAGGACAGCAGTGGATGAATGAATGATTCAAAATTCCTCTCGTACGAAGCCACGGGTAAAAGCGAATCGAAACATGAATATAATAAAACCACAGGACATAACAATAACGATTTTATCATCGTATCTGAATTCGTCCGATTTGGCAGTCAATAGCCGCACAATTGTGAAATGACCTGCCCGCCGCCGGGTTATATTGCATCGAGGTTCATATCTTGTGGTTGAACTTAATCACTTGATACATACATACATAACACCACGCCTTTTGTCCTCGAAAGGGTAGGCAGATGTGCACTACGGTTCTTAATGTCACTGTACAACGTAACACCCAATTTTTACTATTTATGTTATGAGTTCCATGTTATAGGGGGTGAGCCTATGTCATATACCGGGCACAATTCCAGACTTCGTGCTACCAAAGGATTTTTTTTTAAAACCAGTAATACTTTCTGTACCACCTTTCTGTACCTCGTTGACCACTCGGCCAACGAGGCAGCCAAGAGATCAGATTATGTGTGGTGTTTGCGAATATTTGTTTGTATAGGCTCCTTACTGTACGATAGGGGAAAACCTTAGCAATCCACCTGCCAAACATGAAGATTTTACTTAGTTGGAGAAGAGGGGCTCATCTAGCACATAGTCCACTAGTAGATTGTCAGGAGACGTTAATGCGTTTTGATGTGATTTCTTCTCTTTAGAGATATCTAATTAGTCCGTCAGTTAGGTAATGAAAAATATTCGACACGTATTTTCTTATTTTGTCGTATAAGAAAACAATACTTAGATAAAACGAGTAGGTATTTATGTACTACACTAAATAAATTTATCGATACTTACTTCAACGCGGAGTGAAGTTTCGTCGCCTTTGATATAAACTCCTCCCACATTGGCGCGCTGTTCTGTGGACAAATAGGACATGTTATTAATTTGGCAAATACTAAGGAATAGGACATATACGATGAGAAATCTGTAATAATCTATATAAATAAAAATGAATTTCTGTTCGTTAGTCTCGCTAAAACTCGAGAACGGCTGAACCGATTTGGCTAATTTTGGTCTTGATAGGTTCGTGGAAGTATAAGGAAGGTTTAAAAGGTGAGAAAAAACTTTTAGGCGGTACGAAGTTTGCCGGGTCAGCTAGTAATACATAAAACAGTTTTCATAATGTGTTGGCGCTATTTGCCGTACCAAACTACCTACGCAAAGAACAACCATCTATAAATTAATAGCGCCATGACCAATTTTGAGCGTTTCTAAAAAAAATTATAAATTAACTAGCGGACCCGACAGATATAATATAATAATAATAATATAATCTCAGGTATAGATAAATAACCTAGATATCGACTGCTGCGCCATCTGCCTAATTTGTGAATCTAAACCATCTAGGGCGCCACTCAAACGCATACATAAAAAATCATTTAAATCGGTCAAGCCGTTTAGGAAGAGTTCAATGACATACACACGTACGTAGCAGAATTATATATATACCTCTATATATAAATTAATATTGCCTAAAGATACAAAATGACTAGTTAAAGCTGCATTTAAATCCGTTGTAAATCATGTGATCGAATCTGAAGCTCTCGATAAAGCTCCGATGCACCAGAGATTATAACCCTACCACAACACAGATAAATAATCAATAAATCTGGCAATATCGATAAAAGCATCAATACAAATTAAAATCGAAGAGTATTATCTGATTGATGCCTTCACTTTGCGTAATTTGTCAACGTGTGTGATATGCAAGCAATACATTAGCGCCTGCCGATAATCTGAGAGCAATTTATCACGTTATTGCTAAAATGCATGATGTTGTAAGTAGGCGTTGTGATTGTGCTTTACATTAAATTAAGATACGAAAGTGATTTTAACGATATGAGACTTAAGCGCAATTGAGATGATGACAGGATATGAAAATTTAAAATCTAATTAGTCCATCAGTTAGGTAATGAAAAAATATTAGACACATATTTTTTTTATTCTGTCGTATAATAAAACAATACTTAGATAAAACGAATCAAAGTTTAGGAATGGGGGGCTAAAACGTCATTTCTACGTATAAAATGTACATAGAAGTGACGTCAATTCAAATCAATATATATCGTCGAAAGTATTGGTTTCTGTAAAAAAATAAAAAATACGTGTTAAATGATTTAAAATAATCTACCAGATGGACATTAAAATAAAAATTAGGCATTTATCCTATTGCGTAATATAGTGTCTAATCCAGTTCTTGAATAAATTTTTTGGCTAGAGGTAGATTCGATGCACTCTGATTTCTAAAGTCTAAGTGTAAGGTGCTGACAATCTAATAAAGGAGATCTGGCTCGAAGCAGGAGTAGAAGCAGTGTGATTTTTATTCAGTAAGAGTATGACACTCGCCTCACCCAAGACGAAGAAGCTATTGGATGATTTCCCGCCCTCAAGAATAAGGTTCCTTTAAAAAGCATTGCCTGACATTACTTTTAAGAAGTTCGACGGAAAGAGTCGGAGATGATTTCAAAGCTTCCGTAGTTTTAATCGGAATATTTTTAAAGAAATTAGCAAAACCTGGGCAACTTTCAAATTTGAATTAATGTGTCCATTCGCAGTGTTTAGATTAAATTCAGCACTACGCGATTTATTTCTACCTGTTTCGTCATTAATTATATTCCAGGTAGTTTTTATTTTATTTTCTGCGGTCTTAATTTTATTGTTAATGTAAAGTTCTTTAGTATGCTTACAAACTAATTTAAACATTTTTGAATATTTGGAGACATAACTGTGAAAAGCCTCATTATGATTAAATGGTTTCATACCGTAAAGCTCAAATAACCTTTCCCTACTTATACGTATACCTGGTGTAGCCCAGTCACAGAATACCATCTTACATTGAATGTTTTTGCGTTTTACAGGGAATCAATACATAGTATAAAACAAAGTCGCTTTCGCTGTATGTCCGTATGTATGCTTAGATCTTTAAAACTATGCAACGGATTTTGATGCGGTTTTTTTTAATAGATAGAGTGATTCTTAAGGAAGGTTTGTATGTATAATACATGCATATTGCACCCGTGCGAAGCCGGGGCGGGTCGCTAGTAATTTATAAAATTGAGTTTTAGTAATTGACAATAGGTTGTCGTAAGTCTCACTCGGGTATTCACTATCATGAATTTGACCGCATAAATCATTTTTTAAATTATGAGAATGACTCAATTTTTTTATTTGACATCTGTCTAAACATAATTTCTCTTTTTTGAACAGTTGTGATGGGGTGTTAAAGCTAACTGTCAGCCCACTGTGATCAGATGATAATCTATTAACAACATCTTTATGTAAATAATCACAGTTACAAAAAATATTATCTATACATGTTGCCGTGGTGGATGTTACAAGGAAAACATTAGATAGATCAAAAGATTTAAAGAGACTTAACAAATTAGTACAAATAGAGTTATTTTCCAAGAGATCAACATTAAAATCGCCACATACTATGGTACATTTACTACTAGAACACGTTTTCTGCAGTACATCTTCCATTATGGAGCTAAAAATATTAAAATTTTGTAAAATCGGAGGTCTATAAACACACACTACAATATGCTTATCCAGCTCAATACAGGATAACTCTATTGTGTGCTCTATTGACAATAATGTAATATCTTTTCATTCTTTATATTTCACTGAATTGTTAACTAAAACTAGGCTACCACCATGTATCATTGTTTGACGGCTAAAATAGTTGCCAACACAATTTTTAAGATTTATAGATTCTACTCGATAATCCTTCAGCCAATGTTCAGTAATACAAACAATATCATATTTAAATTTTTCTAAAAATAATTCAATTTCTAGAGATTTTGATGAAAAGCCCTGCATATTTTGACTAAACAATGTTAACCATGTTTTTTTTAACCATGTTAAGTTTGCCTCCAAAACCACTCGGTGTATCACGCCGAAGATCTATAGGCAAACAAGTATAAGAGTCTGAAATATATATATCATGGCTTCTTGACCCTAATATCTTTACTGTTGCTTTCACTATTCAGTAAGTGCAAGAAGATTCTTTTAACAATTACTATCTACACAATTAAGGATCGGACGTCACAGGTAAGTTAGTCCGATCTATTTAATTATACGTACCTAATCCTATTATATGTATAGGGAAGGTCCATAGTTATGCATTCGTCTATCAAAGGGTGTTGGTGCCGTGTTATAAATTTAATTCTACGCTTAAATTACTATAAGGTCTATAATTACATAGCAGATGCAACATTATCTCCCAAACTAATACTGAAAGCAGGTAAACGAATACATCCTTTATGTGTACAGCGGAACAATTACCATCTTTCCGTTCACCTGTACTGAGACTAACAAATTGCTGCTTTCCGTCCATTCTGAGACCACCTTGAGAGTACATTTGTATTTTGGCGAGTGTGCCATTTTCATTTTTAAGTTTTGCCAAGTTAAGTCTATTTTTAGTCTGCAAATTAGAATGACTAGATATAAACAAAAAGTGGTATGTGTATTATACTAATCCTATTTTGAATTTTGTTAATTAAATCGAGTTAAAGTCGATGCAAACATTTGGTAAGGTTATTTTAAAGACCCTGATTTTGTCAGCAAGGACACCTTAATATGTCAAAAAGTATAGAGAACCAGCAAACAGAAATTCGAAACGGTATCCTTAACCTACCGATAACACGTTTAATTAGGCGTATCAGAATATAACTGTCTGCCTCGTTGGCCGAGTGGTCGCAAGTGCGACTGCCGGGCAAGGGGTCTCGGGTTCGATTCCCGGGTCGGGCAAAGTATTACTGGGTTTTTAAAAAAAACTCAGTAATAGCACGGAGTCTGGAATTGTGCCCGGTATATGGCAATAGGCTCATCCCCTATTACATGGGACTCATAACATAAATAGTGAAAAGTGGGTGTTATTTCTGTGTGCCTACCCCTTCGGGGATAAAAGGCGTAATGTTATGTAAGAATATAACTGTGAGAAAAGAAACCCAAAAACGTTTCATCAAAATCGGTCAATCAGTTTAAGAGAACAAGCAATCACGAACAACACAAATAAATTCAAGTACAAATTAACATTCTAGTAACACTGAACTTTATAGAATGCCAAATCATTGCCCATGAACCGACAAACAAATCTATGTCATTTTTATTGATTTGATACTAGCCTTCCGCCTGCGACTTCGCTTGTGTAGGATAGGATCCTGATATTGGAACAAAAGTTTTCTTTGACAAAGTTTCGGTGAACATTTTTTTCCAATCGATTCAGTAACTTTTTTCCGGAATTGGACGCAAACGAGCAGATGGATCACCTGATGGTAAGCGATCATCGTCGCCCATGGTCAACCGCAACATCAGAATTCCTGTACCTGTCTTGTGTGTCGTGGCGTAAAAAATGGTTTATCATTCTTTTTTTTCTGGAGAAGAAACACAAAATCGTTGCTTGATGATTATCGTCGTTTAAGGAGTAAACTCTTTTCTTCCAAGTTTGAAAGTTTAGATAGAAACAAACAAATCTTCCGTCTTTACAATATTACTATTCCACCTCTAAAGTTGTAGATGACGTGGTCACAAAAACACTCATTTAGCAAATCAAATTGTTTGCGAGACAATTAGATTCACATACACAATTACACATATTTAACAAGGACGTTTGCAACTATTCGGTCATCGATATTATCGAAGGTTGTATGTCTGACCGTCCATATTGGCGAGGTGGTCAAAATATGTCTGTATTTAAATCTGTTTGTTGATGCGGTCGTAGATAACTGCTGAGCAAGAGGGTCTCAAAAGATGTTCGAGCCAAAGAACACCTTAGTTTGTCTGTTTTAGAACATCTGCAGTAGTAGCACAGAGATTGGCATCATGATCGATGTATAGCGATAGGATCGTGCCCTATTACATGACATTTACAGCTAGTGAATAGTGAGTTTGTAAGACTAACAAGATAACTAATGTCTGAACCTTACTCTGCGGGGAATAACACATACGATGCTATACATAATGCATTAAAGTCAAGGTACAAAAAGAACAAACGAATGAACCAATGCACTAAATAATTTTGAAAGCAAATCTAGTTTGTTATATTTCCATGGCCAAATTGCTAGGTCGACTGTGATTGAATTTGATACAGCCATAATTCAAAGACTAAGAAAGAATAAAGGACACTTCATAAAGAAACTATTGAATTGTGTTTTTGTAGTCATAATATTTTCTGTAATTCTGGTGGTATGAACCAATCAAGTAAATAGGAGATATTTGATTGCACAGGTGCATACTCAGTCCCCTAATTCTAATGATCTCATAGGACGACAATTTTACAATTTGCCAGAAGTCTAAATTCTTCACTATGATCATTACACAACTTGATTTCCCCTAGTCCTTTTCATCATCGTACCCCAAAACAATCGAAGAAGCGTCACCGTGTAGATGTCCCACCCAGACGGAGCGCTTTGCATCAAGCTTCCTCGTGCGCACTGCTAAGGAGTAGAATTCTTTGCCAGAGTCTGTGTTTCCTGAAGGGTATATAACCTGAGTGTCTTCAAGGTTCGAGTGAATAGTTTGCTTATGGGTCGACGTGTCTACCGTAGACCGCATCATCGCTTATCACCAGGCGAGTAGTCAAACGTCGGCCCATGATATATAAAAAAATAAATAATAATCTTCATCATTCAGTCGAAGGATGTTCATGGCTGAACGTGCCTCAATGAAAAACCTACAGTTATTTAGTAAAGTGTCGGACAGACACCACTATCAAACTAGACATAAGGATAGATTAAGTCAACCAACTTTGAGATTGGCGAAAGTACCTCTAGGTAAGTCGTTCATGGGATTCTGTGTTAAATGTTATAACAAGATACCAGGCGACATACAACACCTAAATGAAACAAAATTTAAATCATGTATAAAAAAAACTTTATGTAGAAAAGCATATTACAAGGTTAATGATTATAGAGGTATTTTTTTTTAAGGGGGGAAAATCATCGAATGACTTCTCCCGTCTGGGTGAGGCGGGAGGGAGTGTCAGACTCTTACTGACTAAAAACCACCCCGTTCCTTCTCCTGCACGTCGAGCCGGAGCCCCGGTTACCCGTTAGGTTCTCCGCGACTCCGAATCGGCATCGGCCGTATTGGGCCCCATCTGTGGTGGTCTGATGGCTCTTTGAGGCGCGCGCGGAACGCGACGAGCCGTACGCTCGGGTCTGTTTCTGGTCGGACGGGGAGCCACCCATGCTCGCCGTCCGCAGGCCCGCGCTTACGGTGGCCGGAGATCGTGTCGCGATCCCCGACGCCCGGTGTGTCCTTCGCGATGGCTGGGTTGCGAGGAGGCAGCGCTTCGCTGCCTCACGCGTCTCGCCTCCTCATTAGCTTGCTAGCTAATATGCTTATTATAGGGGTATAGAGGATAAAAAAAAAATAAAATGCTTGGATGCAAGCTATTCCGGCTCCATAGGATAACGAAAACGAAAAGCATTGATGTTTTAATGAAATCCAAACATGTAATTAATACAGCTATGTTGCTTATTTGTATATTGTTTAACTTGCATAATCATTGTAAATGTGAGAGCCCTGTAATTACATGAATATTAAATTAGAATAGTTGAATATGTTTGTGTCAGCTTGGAGTTGTCATGCTCACTCTAAGGTCTCATTGGCGGTGGCACGTGCAGTGGATCGCTCGATTCCCTACAATATGGTTGAGTTGGGCGGTGCTGGTGTACGTGTCATGTTCGTGAACGGGCGCCGTCAACTGGGATTGGTCAGCTCCAGACTGTATATTTCTTTTTTTTTTAATGTCCTTTAGGGTTATTTTTTTTCGATCTCTTTGACTGTATTTTAGTGTTACATTGTTCTCGCACAACCCAAACAACAAAACTATGTAACTGGAGAATTGTGAACTTGATTGAAAAAGAGTAACCTATGGAGTTTCTTGCTCGTTCTTCTCCATAGGAATCTACACCTTGGAATGAGCAAATAGCTTCACTTGTTAATTTTCTTTATTGACGTTCAAAAGTGCCTCTATGGCCTAATTGAAATAAATGATTTTGACTTTGACTTTGAATGACTTCATGAGTACTTACTAAAATCACTAATTACAGAAACTAGATACATCTATTTTAACAAGTGAAGTCATGGACAAAAACTAGTCGTTAATAAACATAATGGAATGTACATATTAATGTCTAAAACCTATTGCAGAAGGAGGTTTCAATTAGACAATCATTTGTTTTATTTAACTTTGATTGAGACGACCTTAATCAATTAGAATTGGGTCGATACTCTTAGCGTAATGGGGATGTTTTGATGACATCAGGTAGATTATTAATAAATACAAACTCGTTTTCACGACTTCGTACATAGGCCTTAGTAAGAGTTTGATTTACGTTTTAAGTATTCGAAACGAGTACGTGTTCGGCGCTCTGAGGCCTTAGTACGAGTTTCTTTACCGACTTCAAAAAAAGGAGGAGGTACCTATTTTCGGCTGATTGTTTTTTTTTTGTTTGTTCGCGCAGTACTCCGCCATATGTGAACCGATTTCCAAAATTCTTGTTTTGTTTGAAAGGGTATACTCCCATTTCCCATTTCCATGAGATCAGGATCTGATGATGGGATCCTAGGGAAACCGAGGGGCACTTTCTAAAATTCTATGGGCGAGTTATACGTCTATTATGTTTTTCAATTAGGATTTTTAAACACTACAATTTGATAAGGGTCTAGAGTCGACCTGATAATGGAGCCGACAGACAGTCGAGGGAACTCCTCAACGGTATACAGTAACCACCTTGTGTTTGGGCTTGATTAATTTGTATTGATGAGGACTTTACACCTAGATAGAGTGGGGCTGTCATTAACGGTCTGATGATGAAGAAGTGTAATTGTTAAGGGAACTCCTCAACGGTATACAGTAACTACCTTGTGTTTAGGCTTGTATAATTTGTATTGATTAGAACTTTGCACCTATGTAGATTATAAGTAACAAAACGGGTATGTGTAGCTTTACACTGAAAATGATAAAATACCAAAATAAAAACTGCGTTTAAAAAACCGATTTCAAAAAACCAAAAACTAAAAAGTAAAAAATAACTATTAAACTAACTTAAACTTTTTCACTGTAATTCTAGGGTAACCCGTCATTTTTAGTTAATTTAATATGACTCACGATAGTTATTGTTAATATAATTGCCTAGATACACTTAAAGTCTACGTATATATTTCTCAGAGTACCTATAAATAACAGTCAAGCGAAAATGAATTCTATTTCTATAAATACAAGGCAGGAGACATAACCTAAGCTATTAATATCATCCGCCTACGACATCGAACTCCAACCTTTTTGGATAAATATCATCTAAATACGTGGGAGTTGTGACAGAAAACAGTTTTGTATACAGAAAACAGTTTTGTATACTTATTTAGAAAATTAAACCTGTACAGCAATGTAAACATGTTTTCCATATTGGCTATGTGCGCGACGGTGGCGACGCGTACCTACCTAGCGTTTTCAACATTTGCGGAAGCTGTCAAATAATAACATTGTAAACATTATAATTTTCTTTGCAAATATAAATAAAACCAAAGATTAAAATAGTATTGTTGACATTATTTAAATAGTATTGTTGCAATTTATTCAATAGTTTTACTGTAAAATGAATAGGTATAATAATAAAAACCGGATTTGCATCATCCGCATTTGTTTCCAATTTCTGCCGTGTTGTGCGCTGCGGTCGTTATCTGTCCGCCACTTCTCGATTTGCACATAGTTAATATGACTAACTACTCACACCATCACACCAATAAGCAGTACTATGTATTATAGTACTGGTTATTATCGACTGCGTGGTTTAAGATAAGGTAAGGCCTAGATATCACTTTTTTTGAGAGGGAAAAATCATCCAATGGCCTCACCCGCTCAGTGTTAGGCGAGAGGCAGTGTCAGACTTTTACTGACTAAAAACCACTCCGTTCCTACTCCTGCTGTTCGAACCGGAGTCCCGACCGAAAGGCTTAACGGGTTGTTAGGCCATCCGCGGCTCGGTTTCGAGCATCAGCCCTACTGGGCCTTATACATACTTTAAACTATGTTTAACTTAAAACAATGTTCTTCAAAAAACCTATTCTCTGCTAAAAACTTGACGACTTAGCACTAACATTGCCTAATAATATTAATCATCACATCACTACAAAGTTACATTGCAATATGTTACATTATTATTTATTTCTACGAATTCATTTTGTACATTGTTTTATTTTATTAGTTAACCTTCGAAAGTTTTAGTATTACAGTTCTTTTAGACTAGACTACAAAGTACCGATACGGTTGCTTACAACCTGATTAGTCCGTCAGATTATACTGTGTAGGTAGTTTGTTTGTTTCATGCCATTGCCACTGTGATTATCATCAGCCGACTTGTTGACATTTGTCCACTGCTGGAAAAAAGTTTTCCGCGTCAGCATGTAGGAATAAAAAAAACATTTTTGTATTTGATGAACCGGGATTTGATACGTTTACATGGTTGATCAATAAAGTCGGTTATAGACCTTGTCTTTATAGAAATGTTATAATTAAACATCGCATTCTTATACAGTCTTTTATTAACTCTTCAAGACAAGAACAATGAGAATGCGAATAGAGAAACAAACAATGATTACAAACTAATATAATGACATGCCAAATGACAAGCATTTGAAACACAATCAAGTTATTTAAATCCCATTCTGATTCGTATACTAGGTAGATGGTAACATTCATTTTCTAAAATTATTTATTAACTTTTTTGCCGGCAAACAAACGGGTAACAATACCGGATAACCCAAATTACATGTCAATGTGAAATCCTCTTTAGACTCACAAAAAACGCCGTATAATCAAATAATATTACCGGCCAATTTTCTTGATAATATATAATGAAATCTTTGAGTAATGAACTGAAGAAACGACCTTTATTAATATAATTATCGTAAGTTGAGATATAAATCTAATTACATAAGACAGAGCCTTCAATTTCGTTTGTAACGTTTTAACCCAGGTTTTAATCGTGTTCATACAGATTTTGTCATTCAATAATAACATTAATTTATTTATTTTAAGTTTTAATTTTGATTAAACGCCTAAAGCCCATCTCTGAAGTTTCCCTTATCAACCCTTGTATCAGAATTCGTCAAAATCGATTGAGCAGTGCCTTTACCCAAACGCCACTTTAGCGCTTGTCTACAGAGAGAGAGTAGAAAACTAAATCTATGGCGATGACACTGACTGTCAAAATTTACATCAATCCGATTTAATTTGGTTTTCTATTCTACATGTAGACAAGTGCTAAGTGGCATTTGGCTACAGTTGCAGGTTTGATATAACGCTTTATAATAACAATGCCAAATCCTGACCCAGTCATAATATCATTTACAAAAAAAGTAAATGGATGAAAATAATTTAGACGAATAAGGAACCTTTTCACAATAAATCTTTTTATTTTTAAACTTGCGGTTTGCAATCTAATAAAAAAAGAAGTTCAATCCCGGAAATACTTTTTTGCAATGCGTCTTCCATATTGTCCACGGACTATTTGCGTTACATCATACGCATCGCTTGTACGAAACTATTAAAATAAAAAAGTAAGTAACTGTAAAAAAGATTTCATTATACATAAAATATTATATCAAAAGTATAATTATGTATAACATTTATTTATTTATTAATAATTACTGATGAAATCACAATATAAAAGAAACGATTACTATCATTAGTTATGATTTTTTATGTAGTTGTCAGTGTCAATATTATCTTTCATTCGCTCTCTGCGTTTCCGTTGTTTTTGCGTTATTTATCATTATTGTTTTGTGTTTTAAACAAAAACCACAAGTTTTACAGGTTTCAGGACAAATGTCTAAGTATCGGTAATTAATACACTACACGATGCTGAATACTGCATACTTGTACATGACTTCTAATATAGTGGGTCAAAGATGTACTGAGCACCTGGCATTGTCCTTTACGTTTGTCGCTTGTCAAAAATACATTTTCAACATTTGACTCCAAAAATATTTAAGTCCAAACAAATGCCTGCTTAAGTCAACAGAAGCCTTTAGGGTGAGTGGCAGCTCAATATGTCAAAACATGACAGCTGTCAAACGATCCATAGACTCGTGGGAAACGTCAACAAGGTTGCATAGCATAACCAAATTATTTATGCAGGTGAGGAAAAGTGGAACTCTTGACAAAACATATTATATTACCTGAAAAAGGCAATGGTGTATTTACTAAACTTCCTCTTTTTGCGAAACATGTATTGCTCTCATTCTAAATAATGTAAGTAATTCTAATAGTGTAAGCCCAAACATAGATTTCATGGCATTGCTAGCAAATTAAAACTTATAAAACGCCTTGGTAATATTGTTCAAGGCAGTTAAATATTACATTAAGCTTTTTACCACAGAGGTCATGACAATAACAAGTATCAAGAAAGAAGTAATATAAAACTACAGTAAAGCAAGTTTCTAACACAAAGAAACAAGCGCCACTATCAACTGCAAAGTTAATTTTGTTCCTGTGTGCAGTAAAACGATATGCCTTTTTTCTGTTATCAACTGACCGTAAACTGAGTTCAAGTTTGGACTTATCTAAAGCGGATATAATGCAGTTACTATATATCAAATGTTTTGAGGTTAAGATGCCAAAACTGTAACCTTTTTGATCTCGACCTTGGTAGATTTTATCGTAGGTTTGTGTAAGGTTTCTTTTTAGTATTGAGCTAATTAATTACGTACATACGTATCATTTTACACATTATGTGTCTAAAAATAGATATGTGTCGTATACTAAGCCCTAATTACTGTTAAGATAGTTTAACAGAAAAAACTTCAGTGATATAATTTTATTTGCTATCTTACTGTATAAGTACTAATGATTTGTGCATAATGCTTAAAGCATTAAAATACAATATTAACAAGATACTTCTACTGTTTTGCAGTAATAATTAGAAACCACTACCGCGATATTGATGATGACAAACTGTGTGTGAGCCATGCTTCCGACCAGACCTTCAGACCGGAGTGATACCACGGCCTCACAGAAAACTGACGTGAAACAACACTTGAGTTGTATTTTGTCATGTGAGTGAGGTTACCGGAGGCCCAATTATGCCACTCCCCAATCTCTCCAATCCCTGAATCCCCAAAAATCCTTAAATTTCTAATCCCCAAAAGGCCGGTAACGCAGTTATAACGTAACTAGTGTTCCGAATGTCCATGGGCGAAGCCGATTGTTTACCACCAGCTTATCCCATAAAAACAATTCTGATTCTAAGACAGACTGGCTGGACGAAAAAAACATTGACAACACTACTGATTTCAAAAAAATGACATGTTCGTTAGAGATCATAACAGATCTACAAGAAGGACGTAAAAAACATATGGGCATATAAAGTCTCTGTTAAAAGCTAGTATTAAGAATCCCAACCACATAACATCATAAATTGATCGAACAAAATCCTCAAGAACTATTACACTACATCATTAAGTCACCATATCCTTTAATAGAATCAATATCGCTCATAAAACCTTAATAATGTTAGTATGATCCTTAATAGCTGTTGATTTAGGATCTTTGACGTAATTGTTCCTTGTTGATCAACCATAAGGTCCACAATTGATTGTATTTTCGACACGTGTAAAAAGGTCATGTTTTATCGGGGCTTTTCGTACAATGGCGTTAAGGATCGGGAAATAAATTAATGGGGCTTGTTGTGCAAGAGTGTGCTGTCAATAAAGTACCTACCAATAATAAAATGACATAAGGGCTTTTAATCCGAGGTGCACATAATTAAAGGCTTTGGCAAATTATGTTATTAATCGGGTATGCGTTTATTTTATAAATCCAGCAAAATAGGAAGGTGATTATATGGCATAAAACAGTACATTCCAATAATGAAGTTGGTTGGTGCAAAAACAAGAAAGTATATCTATTCAAATTTCTGGATACAAGACAGCAGTCACGTGTCGTATTACAAGACTCTATATCTCAATCCTTACTAATATTATAAATCGGAAAGTGAATTTATGTTTCTTCCGCTTTCACGCCGTAACTACTAAACCGATTGCATTGAATTTTTACAGACGTAAAGTTAGAAGTCAGGATTAAACAATAGGGTACTTTTTATCCCGGAAAAATGTGATATTCCCGAGGGAAAACAAAAGTATTGGTATAGATGGCGCTGTGTGTACTGGTATATGTCACATAGGCTACTTTTTATCCTTTTGTGACGCGAGCGAAGCCGCGGGTAAAAGCTAGTGGAATATAATCCTAAAACTATATAATTTTGAATATCTATAAATAAAATCCGTTACATAAGTTCTACCCGATATCATTAAATTCCCTAGGACCACTCTTAATTAAATAAACTCACCACTTAGCAACTGACAACTGCAAACCGGACCAAAGGACAGGAACCATGACAAAAAAAAACATAAATTAATTACTTAAAACAAAAAACGGAAATAATCCCAAACCGGAGGGATTTGACAAAAAACCCGCTGACAAATTTCTATTTTTAATCCCCACAATTAACCCTCTCGAAACGGGGGTGTGTTCGACCCTCGATATCCTTTAACCCATTCGCTGAGCCGGTCCAAATGTCCGTACGTACTTGAAGCGTAATAATGCTTGTGTCACATGCCGCTCGATTTACAACCAACGACACGATTACGATACGATGTTTTGATGCTATGACGTAAAATTGTACCAATATTTAGTTTTGATAGTATCCATAACCCTATTAAACTGTCAAACACCAAGCGGTCACTGGTAACCGCAACCTATTGTTCTATAATTGTGTCTATAATGACGGTACTCGACGAGTTAATTTTACAAAGTGATCATTTATTCTGCACATGGTTATACATGTTCATCTCAAAAACATCTAAAAAGGTAAACTATACATATTAAGGAGTTTATATGTGACGGTTTATACGGGACGGCACGGTCGATGCGGTGGCTAGGCAATCGGTTGCCGAGCAACGTGTCGCGGGCTCAATTCCCGCACGGAACAACACTTTGTGTGATCCACAAATTGTTGTTTCAGGTCTGGGTGTGATGTTTATGGGAACTTGTATGTTTGTAAACGCACCCACGACACAGGAGAAAATCCTAGTGTGGGGCAAAGTTTTTAGTTTAAAAAAACTTCTACTGGATAGATAGCAACAAATCTTCTGTCTTTCTTCATGGAAAGTTTTGTTTTAATTCTTTTATTAGTTAGTAGGCACCAGTAGCCATCAAACTGAATTTTCAAATCTATGCCTAGAGATTAATACGCTCAAGCTCCAACATCAGAACAACACTACAACTGACTACAAGTCCCTGATTACACATAAAATGTTTACTGATATATTTGTAGGTGCCAAAGTCGCCACAGAGCATGTGCTACTGTCATAAAGTAATCGTTAAGAGCAAAGGAAGAGGCATAATTAAAGGGTCTTTGCAGACCTCTGTTTCAAGAGCCTTGGGACACAATTGAAGGGTCGGTTCGTTCGACCATTGTAATATGTGGACATCGTCTGTCCATTTTGTTTTACGGTCTTATCTTGTTTCTTAGGTTAAGGTCGTCTGGAGAAGCCTAATTGAGGTTTTACATGCAAATATTTTTGGTTGAATATGTTTTCGTCGTGTGTTTGGTCATAAAACATCGTGTGTTGTAACATAACACAACATCACGTCTTTTATCCCCGAAGGGGGTTTTTTTTAAAGGGGGGAAAATCATCGAATAACTGCTCCCGCCTGGGTGAGGCGGGAGGGAGTGTCAGACTCTTACTGACTAAAAACCACCCCGTTCCTTCTCCTGCACGTCGAGCCGGAGCCCCGGTTACCCGTTAGGTTCTCCGCGACTCCGAATCATCGCCGAAGGGGTAGAGGTGCCACTGTACAAAAACACCTACTTTTATTTACGTTATAAGTCCCATATAATAGAGAGTGAGGCTATTGCCATATACCGGGCACAATTCCAGACTCCGTGCTACTACTGAGATTTTCGTGTGTTGTCTCGAAAGAAAAGAAAGGGGTGATATTTTACTATGACAGTAAAAAGTTTCATCAGTTATGCTGTTAGCTCTAACTGTAGTGGGATCAATAGAAAGCGAATTTATGGTCAAAAGAGCATACCTACTTCAATATGTGTTTGAAGCTGTGACAGAGATATCGTTTACCCAAAGAGGTTACCAATCCGTACATTTGTGACAACTAGACCAAGAAAACAGATTACAGTCACACTTAAGAATACAAATACACGAATCGAAAGAGAAATCCACGCAGCCCAACTAGAAAATGACAACAATGATAATCCACTTACACCACCAATACCTGACCTAGTTGTTATGAAAATCGCATTGCCATACACCGTCGTCATCGTAGCATGTAAGTGTACCATAAAAGTCAATGACCCCAGGTATATGCTTGTTAGGGAAATCAGTGGTCGCTAGGTCGGCTCAAACTGTACTGTAACGAGCCACGATCGGAGGTCCGAAGGCAAATGGAGATTTGAAACTATTGTTTCGAGTATTTAAGAATGCAATTGTTGATTAATGTATTAAGTTAAGGCTGAAACTGATTCTTTGTGTCTGATAGACTATAGTACGGTTGCGAAAACGAATAGTCTCGATTTTAAATTCCAATTCCAGAATGAGTAAAATGTACACGGCACGAACTTTGTAATACTAACATTGTTTAGCTCATTCGTGAAGCTACCATTTATGCTGAGCGTCATTCAGTTGCCGTTAACTCGTCTACAACACTGAAGGTATCCAGAATCTTCCACTTATCAGTCCAGATATCAACTTTCATCTCCAATCTGATTCACGAATCAAGGAAATTAAAGTTCTAATATAAACGATTTAGAATTGATTTTCAAACTTTCATTTAATCGGTTTATATCCATCAGTATATAGGTCGCCACCTGTCTATCCGTCTGTGTAATAAACAGCAATAAACAAAGATTATAATCTGAAGGGTTACAACGGTGTTTATAACAGTTTCATTTCCTGAATTGCGCTTCCATGTGTCGACTGTGAGGCAGTCAAGCAGAAACTATAGCTAGAACTTCAAGGGACTTATGTACGAAACTTTTTGGATGGGATAAGGGATTTCGAAAATGAAGGTGTTCTGCAACATGCAAAATTTTACGGTCTTGTGTCCTAATTAATAACCAAAAAGAAACCAAAATAAAATCCATTGCCATATCACTACTTCAATTTCAAGATAAAGCTGTTAATAGCCATATAGAAAAGTGAGCGTGTCTATTGCTAAACATCAACCATAACCGCCAACTCCGAACTACTCGATCACCATCCAAACAAACCAATATTTTCACATACCCTTAACCAAAACAACCGCAAATAAGACTCAGTCATAATTTCAGAAAATAAAAACCGTAATAAAACGATTTCAAAGCAACTATAACCTCGCCAATATAAACTGTTGCCCGTAACGTAAACTTGCAAGTCTGCAGACGTAAAATTGCGTAACCGAACGTTCTGCAAACAGAAGCTTTGGTGTATGCACAAGACGTTAACGATAATGTAATTGTGGCTGTCTAATGGTGAGAGTATATTTGAGGTTTGTGTTAGGAAGTTTCTTTGGTAATTGGACTACTAAATAACTATTAGCGAAGTTAAATGTTACCGGGAAAATGGAGAACCTTAGAAACTGAATGGCAATGGATCGTAGAAACAAATGCATGAGGATTTACAAATGGGTCGATATTATATCTTTGACTGGGTTCAGATCAGATTGATCCAGAGACTTGAGACTTAGATTGGTAATGAATTTGCCAATACCAAATTGCGAAACATCGGTGTAGGTACTGTGATGACGATAATAAAAGTGCTAATCTACTTTAAACAATAGACTATAAACTTTAATTTGAGATTAAAAGGCGTGACCACAATCAGGCATATACTTTTCGCAGACCAGGCCCGTCTGTACGGTCATTAAACACAAAATAAGATCAATGAAGCACATACAGTTCTCGCGAATATATTCGGGCTATTGATCCGATGATCGCACTTTATTATATATCTGGAAAGGTCGTTGAACTTGGTCTATGGGAACATCTGCTAAATTTCATTGTTGTTGTTGCATGCTTACGCATAAACTGTTGAAGTGATTTTGATGAATTTGGTTACAAAAATACATAGATGAGAGGTGAAACAATAGTTTGCTTTCTTTATGACTATGTCAGCTATTTCATTAAATACATGTTTCTTCATCATCTACTGCTAAATGAAAACCTCCAAAATGACTATCAGATTGCCTGGATCGAAGGAACCAATTTTTAATGCTGTACCAAAAATATTAAAATGGTCGCCAACTCCGCCAACGCCGACTGTCGAATCAAGTTGCTAATCTTCGGCTTGATTTCCAGAGAGTTTTAACTCTCTGGAAACCTCTGCACAGGTTTTTTATTTCAAAGAAGTCAATCAGAAAACAGACACTAGACTAGCGCGCGATGTCTGGTAATGGGTTCTCTCGCTGTAATGTAGGACTTGTAAAAATGTATGTACAATTTTAACATTTACGGGGCATAAAAGGTGAGTTATGTATAAGTTTAAGTAATAAAACCATATGCCGTTATGTCCGTCCGCTGACAGAAAGATACAAGATTTTACGATTAGGTGCGCGGGCGACTGTTTACTTTACGCACACGCACAATTGAAGCGAGTTTGTTGAACTAAGCACGTGGTGGTAATAATAGATAGTGAGATATGAGGTTTTAATCGTGAAGATCTTGGCAGTGTAGGATCACACCTGTTGTGGTTTGAAAAATTAGGTTGATGGATGCAACGGATATGTTACAGCAACTTTTGGACAGTTATGGTATTGTGAACTGCCCTCAGGTTAAGTGGAATGATGATATCTGCAAGAAGCCCTTTACTAAAGAGCCGTCCCGCTCGAAGTGACGGCAACCGACGGCTCTGTGTGGCGTCGTCCGTAATATCTAGTACATTACAACTGCTCAGCGTCGCGTCGTTGTCCCGTCCCACCGCACCGCGCCCTCTGTGTGCAGAGACCTTAAGGACCTGTGAATCGGCACATGGCAGAGGAGGGGTGCGTAAAGCTGAAGAAATAAGATCGGGTCATGATGATGAAAAGGCCTATGCCTAGTGAATGAAAACAAATTGATGATGATGACGACGCAGTCTAATAAGTCTGGAACGGCCGGATTGTAATGCCGTCACACAAATATGTAAGTACAACTGCAGCAGTTACCTATATGATAGTAACGTAAAATTACTTATTGTTAAAAATTACTTATATCCTTTACAAGACCATTTGAAAATCTATTTTGTACAATAACAGAGTAATTAAAACCATTTGCCTCCACCTGTAGTACATAAACAAAGTGGATACGCTCCCTCAACGCATTTCAAATTAACACCGCAACAGTACAAACACAATTATACTTCCCCTAACTGTTATGAGACAGGTTCATAGTCGAGATCTCCCTAAAATATAACATTGTTTATAACTGCAAAGGGATGGACAGTGACCTTTAAATATAAGTAGTAAGTTTTGTCAACTGACCGGGTTTTAAAAAATAAAAATCTCAGTGATACCACGGAGTCTGGAATTATGCCCGGTATATGGCAATAGGCTCACCCCCTAATACGTGGGACTCATAACATAATTAGTGAAAAATTAATGTTACATTGTACAGTGGCATTAAGTGCCGTAATGTGCACCTCTACCTATGTGATGATATGATGTCATGTTATGTTTAGTCAACTGTTTGTCCTAAACTCGAAAATAGAATCGATTAGTCTGAGTCTGCCATAAAACCCCATGGAAATACTAACTATAAAAGATTTTGAATCACTTTACCGTAAGGTTCACTATGATCATTACTGGACTATATGGTCTTCTCCATAATAAGGTTTGCCATGATCTCCACGGTTAGCGCTTGGAAGTCGAGTATGGACATAGAAAATATTGATTGTAACCATTTATTGATTTGCATAGTATATATATTTTTTTGGTATTACGTAAATCGCAACAGCACAGAATCATTGTCCTAAGACTAATAACTAAAGAGTGAGTATACTATGCTCCCATTCACAGTTTCAAAAAAATAAAGGCGTGACTTGTGTCATTCGTGCACT